>NDXB01014129.1:138573-214264 GCA_002631895.1 Agapornis roseicollis
AAAAGAAAAAAAAAAAAAAAAAAAAGGCAGACATAAAAAGGAAGAAAACATAAGGAAAAAAAAATCATCATTGACATTGTTAGGAATTGTTTTCATCAGATTTATCCCTTCTTAAACCTCCTGTTTTGCTGCAGATGCTCACTATCAGCAAGTTCACTTCAGGGCTGGCTAAGTATGTGGGCTAATTCTGCCAAATGCACCTCTTCAAGAGTCAAATCATGTGTCTAACATAGCATATCTCTGTCAGAACTTCTAATAGTAGTATCTGAAGTACAAGAAGCTTTGCAGTAAATTGATAATTTGGTATTTATGCTCCTTTTAATGATATTATTTTGACTGAGTAGTGAATGAGGTCTTACCCATTCCTGTGCTCCCTTGGGGCACTTTCAATTTTCCAGTCTTCTGGCACAAGCTGCCTCTAGAAAGAATGATTCCTGTAAAGCCACTGCTCCATTTCATTTACCAGATTCCAAGAAAACTCTAAATTATGTTGTCAGATGAAAAATCTAGAACATATTCTGTTAGCATGGAGCATTGGTCACATTAGTTTTGCAACGCCTCATTTAAGGATCCAATATGTGAGAAAATTGTCCTAAGCTTTTCTTTTTATTGAGGCTTAATAGGCGTCCTTGTCCCTTTTACTAGACCTGTGATGCAAGACTTGGCTTTGTTCTGTTGCCAAGACATTTCATTTGATCTTCCGCACCCTTACTTCTCCTGTCTATTAAGTGGGAGTAGCACTTTGAGATTTTTGGTGGGTGAAAAATGCTACATGAGGTGGTAGGCATTATTAATTAGAATGATCTTATTTTATCTTTTAGCTTTCATCAGAAGAAAAAACATCTGGATTGAAATTATGACAACAAGTAATAGATAAGGGACACTTCCCTGTGGCTTCAGAGATCAGCTGCATAACAGAAAACATTCAGCCCTGGGCGCACAAGAGTTGTGGTTCATGTCTCCCTCCAAAGAAGCCTCATTTTAAAGAATGTTGTAGCGTATCAACTTAATGCAGATGCTGTGCTGCAGGCATCTCAGGCTGTGAATTTCAGCCTGTGCCCTTGGCTAGGCAGCTGAGGACAAGTTGCAATACCCATCGTTTTTGCAGAGATCCCAGTCTGTCTTCAGCCATGCCACTCACTCCTGCAAGCTCCCTGTTTTGCTGTGCATCAAAGTTTCATTTCATTCCATTCCCTCCCTTTTCTTTAGGTGTCAGTGATTTGCACTCTCTCCACCTAAATCAGAGATCTGGCACATCAATACTTAGAAGGCTTAGGAGAAGCAGAAAACATCAATATTTCACTGAACACACAAAGTTGCACAGCTCCCCTGTCTACATTTTAATGTCAGTTGTGGTTAGGTTGTTTTTTTCCCCTGTAAGCTGAGTGATTTCAGCTTCTCTTTGAATCCCACTGGTGCAAATAGCTTGGTTTTCTCCATTGCTAGCATTAACAAGGAACTGTGATGAGTTTGCTCAGGCTCACTAGGAAGCCAGTCCTGAGGTGGTTGACTTCTAGGAAAAGTCAAAAGAGGAGTAAGCAAGAGCCAGCCTATGCACCAGGCACAGCTTCTGCTGGTCTTCAGCTTGTGTTTCGACTTAGGCTTATGTTAAACACATTGCCATTAGTAACTGTAATAGAGGCAAATGCAAAGGAAACGAGCTGGACGCTTAGTCATGGAGCTACACTTAGAAATGATGGCCTATTATAAGGCAGCTTCACCAACTACAGGAGATCTGTGACAGCTCATGGCAATTTAGGACTTGTTCATCTTGTGTTAGGTCACATTCTGAAGTTTCCTATGTCATCCCTTTTGTGAACTAGATCATGTAAATGGGGGTAGTGGAGTTAGGGGAAAGTTGAGCAGAATCCTTCATGAGTACCAGCTTGAGAAGGAGCAGCAATTAGCTCTAAATTCACTCTGCCAGCCTGTGTTTCTGAGCTCTTCCCTTGCTGCTCCATAACTGGAAGCCTTGTGTACTAGAAGAAGGGGAGAAGGTTTTGCTCATGCTCATGTTAATCAAGTCTTCTTGCAAGCTGCTAAAGCTGTGAAATTGTATCTCCTGTGGTGTCTAATGGTAATGACTGTCTTCTATGTGTAGTCTCTGGTGTCTAGTAAAACAGTTGTGTTTCTGCAGTGGATGTACTCCTGGGGTTCTTCTCCTCTGCCTGTCTACTTCCACAGCTTTTGTAGGCAGCTCAAACCTTGGAGATTTCCATCCCCTGTCAAGTTTGATCAAACTCAGCTCACAGGCTCAAAAAATTATTGAAGAGGGACTGACTGGCACTTGCACAGACAGTGTGATCTCATGAGCTTCTTTTCCTTGGAAAACTAGGCTACCAAACAAGGGGGAAAAAATGCCATACTAAGCACTGGGAAGAAAGAGGGAAGTGGGAAAGTGAAGCTGTTTTGAAGGGGGAAGGAGGGGATATCACTGCCTTGTGGTTGCAGAACTCTCCCACTCAAAGGATCAACCTTGGAGACATGCTCTGGAGAAAATAGTCTCCAGGATGTGGCAAGATCTCTTGTGAAAATTAGTAGGGGAGAGAAATCACCTGGATTCATCTCACCACCATGCATCCTAAATGGGTATTTGTATTTGTCGTGGTTTAAACCCAGGACAATATTGTAAGGGTGTCTCCAGTGGTTTGCATTTCTGTCTATTAGACAGACCCAACTACCATGCAACCCTTGTACCTGCAATGTCTGAAGTGAGGTGTGTCCTGCCCCAAAGGGAATGATCCTATCACCACTCTCTCCTTCAGACTAAACTTTTCCATGGTGCTACTGCAGGGTTTGTCACTCCATGTGCCATGTTTGTATTTTAGAAAAGCTGTTGTGTGTCTTAGCAGCTGCAGAGGTATGCATGGTTTTACTGGGCATTTATAAGCACTCATCCTCTGCGCACTCAAACCTTTCCTGTCCTTGTATCTTATGGAATAAAATCCTTTAAGTGAGTTTTAATGATTCTTGTACTGCTTCTTTACAAATTAGTGAGCTGTCATCCTTTCTTTTATTTGATATCACACAATGTTTGAGGCTGTCAGAAGTATTATAGTGCTTAGTCATATAAATTGATATTTAATTTCAGTAATTATAATGTCACTAATTGTATTTTTGCACCTGATGCAATTACTGACATTCAGCTCTTGAGCTCTGCTTTGTTCTTTCTAGATTTAGGCACTCATTACTTTCAGTCTTCCTCACCTACAGTACACACAACAAAACTCGTAAATAAAAGCTCAGACCTTCCCATCAATGGCTATGTCCACAGTCATATGGTAGTTTGTAACTCTGGGTGTACACAGCGTGCAGGATATGCTCAAAACCCCACTCCATATTACAATGCTATTTTTATGAGGCTTAGAGGGGGTTATGTTGTCCAAATGATGCATAGTGCTTAATTGCTTGTACTTGCTTATTGCTGAAGACCTTCTGTTTGCAACTTTTAGAGGGCATTTTTGCTTATAGACTTTGGCTTAACATACCCTGGGGCTGCTGTGGCAGTACCTTGTGCCTAGTATATCTCAATGTTCTTCTCATGGCTTTGCACTGGTGCATCTGTTAAGTTGTATTCCATGAGAAAGAGCTTGCTTCCTACGCCTCAGCCATCCTTCTGTCTTCTCCTCTACCTTCTCATCACACTGCTGTTGAGTCATCATATGCAGTCTACACTGAGGTTTCCACACCCTGTCCACTTGGTGCCTTTTAGACTGACAATTCCATATTAGAAGGAATATGACAGATGAATAAATAATAGTCATTTTAACATATTATAAATATTACATCATTACAGAAATGTATAAGGCTTAGCACCCAATTAGTGTGCAACATTTGTACCTAGTTAAGCATAATCCAGTCAGTGCCAGTGCTGTCAACAGATCACTAAAAGGCAGCCTGAGCAGGTTTTAATGAAGGGTATAATTTTACCAGGGAAAAATTGTAGGGGATGGTTGTTGACATGACTGCAATCCCCCCTGCACTGGAGCAGACATCCAGGAGACGATGTTCACCTGAGGACTTCCAACTGCATCTCTTCTTGGCTCACCATTTGGTACAACTTTTCTTTTAACCTTGAACTTGATGTATACCACCAGCTACAAAACTGGGAAATAAAGCATGTGCTTTGTGCCTGTCAACTTGTCACAACTTTCTCTGTGTTAAAGCACAAAGTGAAAAATCACCTGGGTCAAGGAATTCCTGTTCCATCCCAGCAGAGTTTAAGGTATCCCTTTACTAAAGATACCCAAGACCCATTGGCCTCTGGTCCACACAGAAACTTGTTATGGTTCAATTTCTGTAATAGAAACCTTTTGTGGACAGTGCATCTTTATTATTATTGCCATATGTCAATATTATTGCCATCTATTATTTCACTTTAGGAGTGGTTTTTATTATTTTAGCTTGAAAATTGTTCCCATTTGTCTTAAATTAAGCCAACATAAGTTTAATTTAACCTGAAGGGAATGATGACCTCCCAGAAAATTGCTGTGCTTCTGTCTGCTGCTAGCAGTACATGGTACAGCAAGGTTTTATGTCCTGTGACAGAGCCATGGCTGCATCCTGGCTGGAATGTCCATGTGGCAGTGAGTACTGACATCACTCTTGGTCTAGCTCATCTGCAAAAAACAAGCCCTTTGACCAAATTCACTGCTTCATACACATGTACATACTCTATAGACCAGATCATAACAGTGAGGCTTGAGCTAGGTGTCTGGTGGTTGATGAGGTACCATGATAGTGGACAAGTACTTTGGAAACTGCTGCTTGTGTGGTTTTGCATAAACCCTTACTTTCTAACTTCTTTGGAGCAAAGACCAAGAGATCTGCAGAGATGCTACTTGGAATAAAAGAGAAAACAAGAAAAGCTGATTTTCACTGAAGTGTCTTCAGAACTTAACCTTAACGACAAGGTGAGTAGCTTAGAAGAGGATCTACAGACCTTAGAACAAACACCTCTGAACAACAACAACAACAAAAGATGACCTCCTTACATCAAGACACTCACTGCCCAAATGTCCCAAGCAGTATCTTCCCAACAGGCATGCGATCAGCCATCAAAACCATGGCTTATGTCTAGTGATTTAAATATTACCAGTGCAGAATGTATCTCCTGTATCTGTATCTGTATCTCCTCAGCCTCTGTCAGTGCTGCATTTTCTTCACTGTCAAAGTTATCTTTCTTCTAAGCTGAACCTGAGTTTTCCAGCTTTAGAGGTGACTATGAATAGGTTGGCTGCACATCTATTAGGAGTTTCATGGACCAGGCAAGACATCAAGATCTCTGGTAGCCCTCTCCAATCCTCTTTTGTGGCTTTCTAGAATTCCAGTATGATAAATGAACAGCTACAGGAAATAGGTGTTTGCAGAGCATGCTCTTTTGAATAAATAGTATTATTTGGTCATCAATCAGTATCACCACTGAATATATGAAAATGTTTGCTGACTCATATGAAACCAGGAGAGGTCAGCTTTTCTGAAATCTTACTGGGACAAAGACTTTTTAAACAAACACATAGGGTTGCTCCTGCACTTGAAAGTCAGCATAGGTTACTTTCGCATTAGAAAGGTGGAAGAAGTCCCAAGACAAGAAGCTGTTCTGGACATCTGAACACAGCCTGCTAAGTATGTAAATCAATCAGCACTGAAACAGTTAGCAGTACTGTTATTTAAACTTGCCATCATTCTGTTTCAGAGTTAACCCAACCTTAGATACATGTATGCAGGGGTTTGGGTTACAAGGAAGCCAGTGACTGATTGATCTTCCTGACATTTGGACTAACGCCTGTCTAAACTTGTTTTTCCTTGACATACCTTATGCTAGCGGGGGACAACAAGTGAAAACCATTTTTCACACTTTGGGCTAGCATACCAAGGCTGATGTCCAAGCAGGAGAAGCAGGGAGCTGGCATGCTCAGAGAGTTGCAATGTTGGTGCCTCCTCCAGAGACATGCCAGCTGTTGGCTGCTGCTGGCTTATGGCAGAAGATAATAGAGAAGCAGAGATATCCATCCTGCTGGGCAGTCTGACCTGTGCCAGGACTGACTGTGGAACATTTCTCTGCTGATAAGTGTTGAGAGCTTCCCTGTGTTTATGCAATGTTAGCAAATACTGCTAACTCTCGTGTGCCAAGGGGGGCTCTTGAAAAAAGCTTCAGGTATCAGGTATCAGTAAGCACAACCTCCCCCAGGCACTGGCTTCCTTCTTGCCTGGTGGCATCCATTCTCTACAAGGTCAGAGAAAGACCTGGTGTCTGGCTCTCTCAGCTCCTGGCTTGGGCAGAAAGATAGTCCTCTCAGTCAGACCCACTGTGTCCTCAACAGGTCCTCCTTCTCTCCCATGGATTTTTTTGCAGCTCACCTTTCCCCAGCAGCTTTATAAACTGCATTCCCCTCACCAACCATAACTGGTTGACTGAGACATCTAACTGTCAAACCCTATACTAGGGATAGTGTCTTGTGGCAGCATGTCCTGGGGAGTTCATGGACTTCCAGAAAAGGCAGCGGAGCTTTAGTATATTTATGCTGTGACAGGCTAACTTTTGTGTCTTGGGTTTCTTACAGAAGCTGCTCCAGAAGATAAAGGTGTAGGAGGAAACATAGCCAAGAGGAAAAGGTTTACCGTGAATATTTCCATTCAGCTTACATGAAAGTTGCTTAGTGTGGCAGAAATTTGCCATAATTTTCTGTGTAAACAGCACTTGGCTTAGCATGTGAACTCAACACTTTGCTTGGAGGAGCTGGAGTCAAAATTGACCTTCATGCACCCTGCATTTTGCACTGAGAGAATAAAGTTCTTGGGGCTGTGGAGTCCTGAGATGGAGCTTTAAGTACGTTCTTAAAGGTCAGACAGCAGCTTTCACAACACATTTTAGCTCTTTTCCTCTGACATGTTCGTAAAGTGGGCTTAGTCTCTGAATGCACCTGTTAAAAGAGTATAGTGTGAACAAAATCTTGTATGATCATAAAAGTAGAGTTCTAAGTCACATTATATCTTTGGAGAAATATAGCTCTGGAAGACAAATTTAGAGCAAAAGAATACAGTGACTGCAGCTGTGGGTATTGCATTTAGTAATTGAGATGACCATGTGGAAACTGTCTGAGGAATACACAGAATGTATATTCCATGTATTCTTTTTCAGGTCAGTGAAACTCCAAATACATAATGCAACCATCAGGAAGTTTCCTTGGGTTTGTGGCAGTAATGGAAATTCTGAGTTGCTCTGGGCTTGATTTTCTGAAGTTCCAGCTCCTCTATGTTTCCAGTATTATCAACTGGACCTGTGGTTGCAAATGTTGGTGCAAAACCTGAGTTAGAGACTTTGAGACACTAATGAAATATTTTGTTCTTAGGTCTCTGTGGAGACATGAGCCACTGTGGCTTTTAGTCCCGTGTCTTGACTGCCTCGGGGTTAGATTGATGGGATGTTACTTTTGGAAGAAAAAAATATTAAAGCTCAGGTAGAAAACTGTGAAAGAGTCTTAGGGTATTTTGGGTGCATTTTGGGTGGATCCCACCACTTTTATGTATCCTTCCTGGAATGCAGGCTTGGTTGTATGCATTTGTGTTTCTAGGAAGCTAGTTTTAACTGACAGACTTGGCCAGTCTCCCTTAGGTAATTTTTTTCCCCACTTTCATCACCAGGCAAATTCTGACACAGCACTTCAGCAGGAGGAAGGGGTAGTTCTGAATCTCCCCTGAAATCAATCGACGGAGCAATGCTAAGTAATGCAAGCAAGTTTCAGATGCAGGGCTGCAAATTATTCCTCAAGAAGTTTATCTTCCTATTCTCCCTGCATTTGTCAACCTGCACCCCAAAGCTGTTCTGCCATCCTTCCTCTGAAGCCCTCCTTCTGTGCCTTTTCTTGGATGGCCTAAGAAGAACAAAGTTGTCAGAGGTGGCCTGAAAATATGAATAGTTAGAGATCAGAGACTTAATTCCTTTCACACCTTTCTTTACCAAGCTGGTAGTTATTTTTTTTTTTCCAATCATTTTGGGTTAGACTAAGAGCATGAAAAGCATAAAGGAAAGTCGAAATCTGAGCTTTTTCTTGTTTGGTTTTTATTCCAGGGGTATCCTGCTAAAGGACACCTGAGGAATGCCTGATGTCCTCGGGTACATGAAGGGGGCAGACACAAGTCAAAAGAGGTGAACTGCTTTGCCAATCAAGTATGAGGTTATGCAATGATAGATCCTCCCAGATGGCTTGTCCTGTACTTCTACTGAGCAGGGACTACTACAGAATAAGGCAGCATCACTCAATAAAATCTGCAAAAGGAAAGACAAGAAGAGAGCATTTGTAACCTGCGAAATGTTACTTCATAGTTTTGTTGCCTGACAACTTGCTCAAGCAGCAATACTGTCACTAGTCACAGGCTCTTGTGGACAAGTCTTACCTAGCTCTGGGCTTTCATTTGCAGCTGGAACATTTTGTCAAATGCTTTTTAATCTGCTTGACTGCTCAACAGACAAATACACCAGCTATTATTCTTAGCCATCTTTTAGCAGAGCAGATAGCTCAACTAATATTAATGGCTTAAGGTAACGGCTGCTTACCTATTGCAAACCATGGTACAGATTTCAACATGTGCAGCATTAATTGAAATCATCTATAGGAGCTTCAGCAATGCTTGCCTGAAACTCCTACTGATGGCAAGGACAGCAGGAGATGTCTGGGAGAGGTTAGAACTAGTGCAACTGATTCACTTACGTCATGCCTCTGTGCTGAGTTGTTTCCAATTATCTGTTCTTGATTAACACCCTGTGTGCATGCTGTTATTGCAAAATCAGAGGAGTGCATTGTTCCTGCTTAACTCAACCCTTGATTTGTTCTTAAGAAACAGCAATGTCACTCTATATTTGCGCTTTACCTTAATCAGTGATAACTTGCAAGAGCAGGCAAGTCCTGGGATACACGATTCGTTATCTTGGAGGAGTGAGAGTAATATAATGAATATGCTGAGCATCCTAAGGAAGGATCTTCCAGGCAGCCAGCTCATGGAGGGGGTCTGAAATTAATTTTACCTTAGAGGTTTCGAAAAAAAGAAATGGGGTTCTTTTATTTTTTTTCTTGATCAGTAAAAACAAAGGAAGAAAACCCAAAGGGAAGCAAACCAGCATTTTGATGTGATTTACTATTTGTATTGTTCTTGTAGAACAAGTTGGGGAAAATATCTTTTCATTCTCAAATAGATTGCCTCCTACAGATGTTGCTTACTGCAGAGTGTTGCCTGTTTTGGTGGCACTCGTACCAATGGCAGCAGCACTCATGGAGAGCAGCCATCATATCCACAAAGGAAGGAGAAAAACTGCCAAGTTACACAGGCTCTTATCAGTCAGAGTGAAGTCAGGCAGTTAGATACTCATGCATGAGAAATAAATTGTTCTGGACTAAATCATATCCCCAGTGAGGGACAAGTACCCAGAGGAAAGTGGCACTTCTGGGAAGAGAAAAATAGCCCAATGCAATAACATTCCTTATCAAGGATGCGTGTGACTTTGCTCCCTGAGGAGGCTGATATGCATCAGGCTTCTCTGCCCTTTCCACTCTACATAAGCCACATTGCTATTATCATTATAGACATTGCACGGTATCATCTGGTGCTTGTCTCTCATTTTCTTCTCCACAGTGATAGGACAGAGAAGCAAGTGCTACTACGGTGAGGGCTGAAGAGTGTTGCAGAAGACAGACGCTTTGTGCAGACAGACAAAAGCCATGGTCTGAGGAAAGTCTGCTGCTTTTCATGTACCAGAGCAGGGTGAAGAGTACAAGATCACTGGCATTTCGCAGGAGTTATTCTTTCTGTGCTTTGTTTTGTTCACAAAAGGAAAGAGGGACCTCATCGCAGCTGAGATGAATTGTTGGCCAGTCTTGCTTTTTTGAGCTGTGTGGGTGTCCATTTTTTATGGTTGGACTGGTTTCTGAGAGCTGACTTACCTCTGGACTATGTTCTGATCCATGTAGGGACTTCCCATGGCAAACTCCATGCTCCTACACAGCCAATGTCCTTATTTCCTTCTGGTATTGTGGCAGGGAGCTTCTTCCAACTGGTCCAAAGAGACCTTGTCCTGCAGCAGATATCTCCTTTTAATATCTCTGTACTGCTGACATAGACTGAAAACTTGACTGAAGAGTTCCAGTCCTTCTGCTCAGATTGAGACTCAGTGCCCTAACTCATTCATCCATCCACTAAAAATCAGCCAGTGGCCTGCAAGGTGAGTCTGGAAAGCTCTGTGATGGAAAGGCCCTTGATTTCTGCTCAATCTGCAAATCCCAAACACTGGTATGTGAAAGGAGTCTGGTTCCAAGGACTTGGGAGCAAGCTGTAGGCTCGGTAAGATGGGTCAGATCACAACAAATAGGTTGATCATTGACCTGGTCTCATTTTCTTGTTTGTGAACTATCCGAGAATGCATTTGCTGTTTGCAAAGGGTAGGTCAACCAGTTATAAGTAAAATCTGTGCTTCATAGCTTTGCTGCTTTTAATGCTTAGCAGGAAGAACCAGGACAGTGGGAATAATAAGGCAGTATGACCACAAACAGCATAAAAAGCTATAGTGAGGAATCATGGCAAAAGACACAGATAAGGTCAAACTCCCTTGTGCTTTTTTAATCTAAAATAGAATTTTGTGTGTGTGTGTTTAAATGACCTTTGTTCTTGTAATGAACCCTCTTAGAAAAAACCTGAGTGCACAGCAGGGTCTGTCACTGTTCACTCTTGTATGCCAGAAAGTCAATGGAAATGCCCACTGCAAAACAGGGTGTGGTGGGTGGTGGGATGTGGGCTGATGGGGCAGGCAGAGGTGAGAACCCTAGCACCACACATTGCCTATTCCCATTCCCTCATCTGTCCTGAGGTGAGTGCACAAGAACTTTGGGCTGTTGATATCCAGCTTTGCAGGTGCAATGTCATTCGATTTACATTACAGCACTAACAGTTTTTCAGCGCAAACAGGGAGGTGGACATGCATAGCAAAGGGTGGAAATAGGTTTGGTACTGTCACCTGGGACAACATCTCACCAAGCGCAGCTTTAACCACAGGGATTTTGCTCACAGATGAGCCCACATCTCCATTCACTAGATACTCTGTGATGGGACGTGCAATCTTGTTCCTTTTCTGAACACTACTCCCTCCCACACAGGCATACACAACAAAGAAGTGTAGGCAGGAATTCTAGGTCATCTACGGCCACCTGCGCTGGGCTATGCAGTTGGGATCAATTGTTCAGAGAGGGCACTGCAAACTGGAAATATTCCCTAGTAGAACAACAAGGTAATTTGTGATGTCAGAAACAGCTCACTAATCTTTTCCATAAAATATCCTGGATCCACATATGACAGCTTTAATCTAGCAGATGTCAGCTTTCTGCCACATGTTAAAATTTAGTTTGGCTGTGCTTAGCTATTTGGCTTAAGGTAAATTAATTATTGTTATTTAATAGTATGATGATGAAATATGGGCTACTCCACACTTGACTCTGTGTCCTAGATAGTAATGCATGCATTTTTTAATAGGCTCCACTTTTCTTATATTCAAAATCAGTCATGAGAGAGATAAATGAGGCTAATAATAAACAAACCTTGCAAAGGCCTTTGGGATCGCACAGAAATGAGGTTCAGATGGCTGCACAGTGATGGAGATTCCCCACAGCTCACATAGAGGAATTACTGCCAAGTGTTAGCAGTCACAGAGCTGCAGCTCCCAGAGGGCATTTCTCTACAACAGCAGAACAGACTCAGCCAAGGGAAAGGTATGCAACATCCAGGTTAGGAAGTCCTACAGCTTCTCACTGTTTGACATTACGGTATTTTTTCATGAGAAAAACTACTCTACATATGCCTGGTTTTCATACTCTCTCTCCTCATGATACTGCAATGGGCCATAGTTGAAGGCAGACTACTGGGACTATTAGCCAGATCAGTTACTGCTGCTTAAAACTGTCAGATGGAAGAAAGGAGGCAGAATAGCAGTCTCCTTATTTTAAAGGTAATTAGTGATGGAGAAGATTTATGGCCATTGCATTTATTGACTGATAAACTTGTTAGGCAAATAGCACTGTGATGGAAATGAATGTAAAATGGGTAGAAGGATTCCAGAGGCAGGTCAGGCTGGAAAATGTCATTCAAAGAGTTACTGGAAAGTATTGCATGGAGATGCAATGCTTTATCTTGCAAACATCTTGCTCACCACTTACTCCTGTAGTAGCTGATGGCATCCTGTGTGTTGTATAAACCTGAGTCTGATCAGGCAACCATGGATACTAGGAGAGTCTGTAGATAGGGTTTTAAGGCTTTAGTGCTTAAGAAAGGCTACACTTCCCCCTCAGAATTCATCAGGCAGCTCAGAGAGCAGAACTATAGATCCCCAATCGTTACAGACGTAGAGAAAAGAAGGATCTAAAATTATTAGGGACCAATTATGATTCTATGATTATCAAGATCTCTTTAAGAATATAGATGCAAAGAAATCTCCTTCCCCAGTCTACATTGCTGCAATGCAGTATCCATCCATCTCAGGTCCAGAGGAAGGCTAAGAGAAGGCTGGGACACTGGCTCCAGCCCCTTTGGGCTGTGGTCTGGCATGGTGTGATAGATGGAAACAGAGGGCAGATGTTGGAACTAGATGACCTTAAGGTCCTTTCCAACCCTACCTATTCTATGATTCTATGTCTCCTCCCATGGCATTTTAATTGTCTCTTCTCACCAGCCCCTAAGGCTAAGATGGAGGGAGCATCACAGAAAGCTCTCTCAGCAGCTGGTGCATACATGGGAGGAAGAAATGACATTTTAGAGCCGGGCGTTTGGCAGGCTAGGATTTAGAAACATGAAGGGGTTATTGCAGCAAGTTCACAAGCACATGTCATATACAATGTGGAAAAGATGTCACAAGATTATCGATGAGACTAGGTCATTAGCCAAGGGTGACATGTACTTTGGTGGATGATTGCCAGCTGAAATGACCATCTGTGTCAAATCAGATGAAACTGGCCATCAGTACACTTGTCTGCTAAAAACAAAAAAATCAAGGAAGAAAGATTTTATTTGCTGACCTGTCAGTTCAGTTCTATAACCCTGAAAACCTGTGCTCACAATCACATAGATGACAAGCACACACTTAGCTTGCAGCGCTCAGGCCACATCTACAAGGTTAGAAAAGGTATTACTGTGCTAAAAATTCAGAATAAATCTAAAATGCTTTTGTTTGCAGTATGCTGGAGAGTTGACAGGATCAAAATCTCCCTATTTTTAATATCTGATTCATGTCTATGGATGAACCTAGTTAAAAAACAGATTTGCAAGTAAGAGAAATATTTTGTTCTATATTTTCTCATGAAAAATAGGGTACCAATGCAAAGTATCCCACCCATTAAAAAAAAAAAAAAAAAAAAAACAAAATTTTTTTTTTAAAAAAAAAAAAAAATGGAGGAGATTGCAGAAACAAAAGCCGGTCACTTAGAACCTTGCCGCTTTTTCCTATTAAAACCTTGCTGTCTGTTGTGCATAAATTCGTGAACTACCATGAGGTCAATGGCCGGTGNCTAATTATTATTTTAGGAAAAATAAAAAATTGTTTGAGGAAAGTTTCTAAATTTCTTTGATGAAAAGAAAGGACATGGCTTTATTATTTTCTTAATAGAGAAAAATATCTCTTACCTGCTCCTTCTTTGACTGAAATTATTTCATCTATGTCTACCTGAAAATGCCTTTTTCTGTGATGAATGAAACTGGAGGGTGAGGTGCATTAGCCTAATCCCTGTGCCCTGTGCCACTTAGTCTCTCAAGATTTATGCAGCTGTCTCTTGCTTTGGTTAAGCAGAGGTGCTACAGAAAGGGAAGAGTGCATGGTTAAATTTTCCACCTGAAAGACAGGACTTTCCTTGGTCTGAGGACCTGTGTGCATGGTGCTCTCTCTTTTGTGCAGTGCAATGAGGAGTTGCCATCCTATTTCAGCCTGCTGAATTAAAGTAGCTTGGTGACTTTGCATACATCAGCCAAACTTCCTTCAGTGACATTTAAACTAATGTAATTTATTTCACACTTGCTGTGGACTAATGAACAGGATCAACTCCCGTTGTTCGCTTTATGCCTGGTCATAGGCATTAAGTTGCTGCCATCGCATGCTGTGGCGGAGCCTTTGCCTGGGTTTTGGCTGGAATAGAGTTAAATTTCTTCCTAGTAGCTGTTGCAGTGCTGTGTTCTGGCTTTAGTCTGAGAATAATGCTGGTAACACACCAATGTTTTTTGTTGTTGCTGAGTAGAGTTTACCCTAAAGCAAGGACTTCTCAGTCACCAATGCTCTGCCAGTGAGGAGGGGCACAAGAAGCTGTGAGGGAGCATACCCAGGACAGCTGACCTGAACAGGTCAAAGGGATATTCCATACCACAGAGCCTTCTGCTCAGTATCTAAACTGGGGGAAGTTGGCTGGGAGCCACTCATCACTGCTCGGGGATAGGCATCTGTCAACAGGTGGTGAGCATTTGTGTTGTGCATCACTCGTGGTTTTTATTGTTATTATTAGTGTTATATTTCACTTTTAATTGTCAAACTGTTTTTATTTTAACCCACAGGGCTTAGCTTTTTTTGATTCTCCTCCCCATCTCACTGGGAGTAGGGGGTTGGGTAGGGGTGAGCAAGCAACAGCATGATTCCAGTTGCTGACTGGGATTAAACCACAACAGCCCTCAAGCCCTGGGAAAGCAGCCGCAGCTGCTGTGCTAAAGCCAGTGTGTCTCCCATCTTGTCCAATACTACCTTGTCCAGAGTGGCCAGGTTGAACATCTCTGTGGAAAAAGAACCTGCTCAAGGCTCTCAGGTGCAACACAGACTGCCTCTTCTACAGGTCCCATTCTGTATACATACATACATATATATGTATATATTTTTTCTTTCACTTTTCTTCTTCTATTTTAAGGATTAAATCTCAGTCCAGATATCCTTTTCCATCCTGGAACTATCTTCCCCATCAATATCTCCAACCAAAGGAGAATACTTATGTGACACCCCTGAGAAATGCAAGCTGTCTGTCTCCAGCCACCAGCTAAGCCACTGTTTAGGAACTGTTGGTTTTCCACAGGCTTTCTAGGGGTTTACTGAAGCCTCATTAGAGCTTAGCCCAAAATTTTAAAACAGTGAACGTCAGGAAATATGAATGGAGACTCTGCGAACGTAGGTCACAGTGAAACCCCAGTGTTCTCCTGCCTATCTTGGGTGAGTACATTTACTGGCCCCTTTGATCCTCCTGATGTCGGAGGCCTATTATTTTGGTGGCATGTGTGGAAAATTGGTGTCCTGATAACATAGATACAATCAGTGAAGTTTTGCTGGGTTTGCATTCCCTATAGAAAATCAAATTCTGATTAATAACCAGCTCCTCACATCTGTAAGTATTTGCTTTGGTGCTAAAATATTTCACACTTGGTGCTAATCCAAATGCAGTTAGGAAAGTGTAGGCAGCATTCCCACAAATATCCAATGGTAGTGTTCATTTTCTGCCGACTCTGAGGATGAAAGTCTCTTGAGTAGTGCAACAGCAGCATGCCTCTTAACCTAGGAGGACTCAGGAACTGTGAGAAGGATGAGATTCATTCTCTGAAAGTATTCAGAAATATACCAGAAATATATATCAGAGAGTACAGTGAAACATGTTCTTACATATTTTCCATGAATATTTGCCGAAAATGGATCTTGAATTAACTATCACAAAGAATCAACAAGACACCTAGCTGATCCAATCCAGTCAGACAACACAAGTGTAGCATTCAACTAATGTAAGTCCATGCAGTGTGAAGTACAAATATACCTAAATGCCTGCAAAGCAATTAAGAGAAAAATACTCCTGGGCTAGGTGGAGGAGACTAATTTTCAATTAACTATTTGTATAATAAATGTTTCATTAAAATTTAGTCTACACCATGCAATCACAAAGTGTTTCCTTTTAGGAAGTCAAGAAAAGAAGTGGAATAATTCTCTTTGCAATTCTGGCAAGAAGACTTTGAATGATGATGAACTGAAAAACTTCACATGTTTCTGTATGATAAAAATTAGTCTCACCTTTTCCCCTGCTCTTTCATAATTTAAAACCCACTTGCTTTTAAAAGTTCAAGTCTGTCATGTAGTTAATCCTTACTGAGAGCCAGTGTAGACGACATGTTTAAAAATAATTGGGTTTAGGAATAGGAATGTTATAAGTGCTGAAATTTCCTGTCTTCTTTCAGTGTTATCCAACTCTTGCAAAAGGATTTAGTAAAACACAGCTCAAAGCAGTCCAGTTATAATTTGACTAGTAAACCAACCGTTTTATTATTATATTTTTAATTATATTTCTTTATAATTATATTTATTTATATATTTATTTAAATTATATTATCATTATTATTATTGTTTAGTTTTATTACCTACCATTATAAAAACTTTCTACTACCTTAGTGGCACACCACCACTGACGAAAATCTGATTGACCACTCTTGCAGCCACCTCAGTATTGATATAGTGAAATACCTCTCTAAGGTAAAAGAACCGTAAGACTGAAAACTCAAGCACTCAAAAGTTAGAAAAGTTAAAGAAAAGTTAGAAACTGTATCTTTAAGTTAAAATACAGGCTTCAATTACATTGTGACACACTATTTTCAAGAAAGTGTTGTCCAAAGACACCATTATTCAATATTTCTTTAATGAAAACAAAATATGTAGCATATGACAAAACACCAAACAGAAAAGCATTTAATATTCCCCTGGATTTTTCTATCACACTGTTACCATAACACTTGAGCAAAGCTAAAGTAATCATAGAATCATAGAATAATTAGGGTTGGAAAGGACCTTAAGATCAGTCAGTTATGATACATTTATTTCCAAAGCACTTCTAAGGAAAAGTAGTAGAGACAGTAAAGCCTTGCTTGTGAATTAAATTATTTGGAACACCCAAGGCAAGATACCTACAATTTTAGTATTCACATATTGTCTTCAAATTGTAGTTTCCATCCTAGAAATGCAGCCCTGGAAGGGGCCTTCTAGATCATTCATCAATTGCTCAAGTTTCACCTTAGGGCTGATTGGGTTATTTTGGCTTCACAGCATCCATGCAAGCCTGTGTGAGGACCTCATCCCTTTGATAGTGACTCCCAGACATTTTAAAACCATTTGCTGTCAGCTAAACTGACTTTTTTAAGAAACTCGTTTCCCTCTCTGATGTATTTGCAGATAGAAATTCTAGCTTTTGTCAGCTTTTCCGTTGCTAGGCTAAACAAGACAGATTCAGACTTCTCTCAGAAGACAGCCAGTCAACTCACTTTGTTTCCACTGGTGTCCCTGCCTGGCTCCTTTTCCAGCTGAAATGCATTGCTCCTAAAATGAGGAAAACAGGTCTGAACCTGTGAGCCCATCATGTGGTCATCTTCCAAAAAAAAACACACTGTGCTCAGGCTAAGTTATAAAGAAGTGAAAAACATGAGTTTAGGGTTGAAAGGGTCAGGTAGCCTCAAGGTGTCAGGAACAATTTCACAGGGAGCAACAGCAGCTCTAGACCAAGGATGCAGCCCAAGTCTCTGCTTATGGTGAGGCTGGGTCACTGACCAGAGATTTACAGAGACAACCAGTAGCTCAAGGAGCTGATTCTGACCCCAGCTGAGGGGAAGGGATGAATTCTCCACTTTCTCTTTATGATCTTGATAAAGTCAATGGGTCTGTGGGGATGGGAGCTGCTGCAGTTTGAGGCCTTTTTCTATTGCCTGAATGGGTTTCCTGACAGAAGATGTGCAGGATGACATACTGTATGGTACAGGACATGACAAATACCAGCTGGAGAACAAAAAGCATTCCTATGTTTCAGCTCTCTGGTGAGTCCTCTGTCTTTTTACCATCATCCATGCATTGGGTCAGTTCTCCAAGTAAATGTTTTACTCTCTCTGTGTTTCTCTCCCTTTCTACACTGCTTTTGTAATGTTGTTAAAAAAAATCAGTGAAGCTTTGGAGATGTTGGGAAAGCAGGGTAACACAGGCACAGATGCATCTGCTGCCACTATCTCTGTGAGGTTCCAGCAGCTTTTACAGCTCAGACAATTATCACACATTTGGCTGTTGCCAAAGCCTCTATTCATAATTTTCAGTATTTCAAATGAGAAATACATCCAAGCAAACATAATATCCCAGGACATAGGGGTGTGACTATCAAAGATAAGTGACTTATAGGTAGCCAGGAAAGGAAGCTTTTCTGGAGATGCTGCTATGCAGAGCAACACATAATCTCAGTTGAAATGTCTGACACATATAAAGTTTCCAGGAAAGAGTCCCAGGCACTGATAGAACTGCTACAGCCAAATCCCTTCTCTGAACATCTATTCATAAAAGTAGGTCCTGAGCTGCATGAATTGTTGCCCTAGGAAGTGAAAGAGATTTTGATCTAGATAGGCTGTTGCTCCCTAGCACCATTCAGTGCTGTTAAAAATGCCCTACTTCATTATGGAGGTAGCAGATGAAAGAAAACCCATGTCTATAATTTGCACATTAACTGTTTATGAGTTTGAAACATATACAGAGGCTCCTCTGGGTGTACACATATGGGTGTAAGTATGCATATACAGGTCTTCATATGCATGTGTGTCTATCATGCCAGAGATGACAGGTTGATGAAAATAAAGGTTTTGCAGTCACTCAACTGGATTTTCAAGTATCTACCTATCTTTCTAGCTATCAGTCCAGAAACCCACACATTAAATAGGTCAACAACCCTAACAGCTTCAACATGGAAAGCATACACCTGACAAATGCCTGATCAGGATACTTGCTGATGAAACTCATGTTTTGTAGTCAATTACTGAGAACACAATGGAAAGGATTAGAAAGTATGCTACCTGTGTTCCGTATATATGTATCAAATGTAAGTGTTCAACAAGGCGTGACTCCTAGTGTTTGGGTTCTTCCTGCTTTACAGTTAGACCTCACTGCTAATTTTTTGACTGGCAATATAGCACAGTTGAACAGTTTTGATGCTGGCTACACTAACATCTCTGATGGGGACCTGAGTTTCTAGCCAATAGGTCAGAAGGAGAAGTAGATCGTGGAGGAAAACCCAGACACAGCCCTGTTTCCTGAAGTTGGGTGTTTATAGGCCACTGCTCTAGCCCAGAAACTGGGGTTGTTCTGCTGATCTTTACCCCAGAGATGCAGGGTATGGAAACGGGGGAGAGAGGCAGAAGGATTTCACCTCCTGTTCTTCTGTTACTCACTGAGTTTCCATATAGGATAGCAAAAGGAACAGGTAATCATTACCTTCTGCAGATAATGCAAGATGTATATTGTGTCTCGAAATCCATCAGAATAGACTGTGTGCCTCAGACAACAGGTCTTCTACCATGACAGCTCAGGACAGCCTCTCCGAACACTTTCACTTCCTCAAGATATTCTTCCTCTCTACCAGAACAGCCATAATATTTGTAGTCAGTGAAAGCCTGTGTAACGGGCTACTGATACCTGCAGATGGTCACATAAGTTACGGCACAGATCAAACTAACCAGAGATATATTCACAGCAGATTTTATTTTCCCATCTGTGAGACGCATATTGGGCTTCACATCCCTGTAAAAGAAAACATTAAATCTCCCATTATCTCTGAAAACTTCTGAATGACAACAGGGGGGAAAGGGTGTTTCCTGTTGACAGGGCTGTCTACTAAATAAGAATTAGCCTCAGTCAGTGTTACCTGTGCCAAACATGAGTAGAAGAGTTAATTATGTATGTGTTTGCATCCTCTTGGTGAGGTGTAGCTCCCAGGCCCTGGTGCAAGGAAGGAAATGGGAATCCCATATCCAGCTGTTCAGCAATATCCTTCCACCTTCACCCCAGTGCCTGAGCCTCCCCTGAACCAAAGCCACTGTGCAACCAAGCATCTCACACTTGAGAGACATGCTGTTGTCGTGGACACATTAAGGTAATCTGGTAAAATTTCTCTGAAGAAAACCAGACCAGCTTGACTCAGACCCTCAAAAAAAAATTCCTGTTTTGTGGAATCCATGATAACTTGGGTCATTTCATGAGAAGCAGCACCTACATGTAGAACACATATACACACCAGCCATTCCTCGTACACATGCATATGTAGACACAGCTAGTGCATACATCTATACATTCATATGCTATAGCTAGCTACAACATCACATGCAGTCTCATAGTTAAATGAGCAATTTTTAGTACACAGATGGAAGTGTGGATAGTATGCGTGTCTCCCTCCCATGGGCATTTGTAACTGTGTGCCTCTCTTTGCACGCATGCACAGCCTGTATCTGCATGAAAAGCTAAAAGTCTGCACCAGTAGCATTCTGCTGTTCCTGAAGGAAGAGCTGATGTGTGTAATAGATCCAGCAAGAGCAGGAGCGGGCAGCTTGTCCCAGCAGTACACTGCAGTTTCCTAGGTAACTGAACTTGAAATAAGGTGATGTCTGGAACTGGGTTTTATCAAATCAATTTGCTGTAGATACATACATGGTGAAGAAAACCCCCCATGTAGGACCCTACTCACTGTAAGAGCCAACAATATACCACTTATTTATTTTGGTAATTGAAGAGTTTCTTGTCTTTTAATAATCTGCAATAACATTTCCCATTGAAGCCATCTGTGTGGGCAGGGATGTGTAGAAAATACGGCTGTGCATGTTATGCATTATTTACACAAGGCCACAGCTCTGTGCTTTGCAGACAAATGAAGAAAACAAAGACCCCTGCCCTGAGGAGGCTGCAGGATGAGCACAGGTCCCACCCTGACTGTTTATGATACCTTGCTTTACCCACATGAACAGCCTGACTGCAGCAGCCAGACTGATGCTTAGTTTCTCTGTCACAGACTTCCCAAATGATGGTGGGAAATATGGTTTGGGCAAGGTCTACAAAAATATATGTGTGCTTACCTAGAGTGTCTGGATGAATCTGAGATCAGTGGGAGGGAGAAAAATATCTCTAGGGAAATGAAAAATAGCTTCTCTAGGTATACCTCTGCCCAAGAAACCTCAATGAGATGAGGGCATATGCCTAGGTTCCAGAGCACATTTGTTGAATTACATCCATCATCTTGGTTTGTGCCAGGTAGCATTTAATGAGGCAATTCCTAGGCACTGTCTGAGAGTGGCATGGGCCAGGTAACAGGAAGTGGTACAGAGTGTGACACTTCAGTACATCCTCCTGCGCTGTCCTCAAGCAGAACTTCTATTCATGCAACCTTGTTGCTCTCACACCAGTCCTCAGACCACTCTGAATGCAGCATCATCCCATAAAAAAAAAAAAAAAACAAACCCAAACCTCAATAGGAAGAGCTGCTTTTAGTCATTTATTTAATTTATTTTACTACATGAGACAACTGCAATTGGTCGTAGCAGGATCATGGGAGCAATCAACATGGGCATTCTTATTGTAACCTAAGAGGGACTGAGTTGAACAAGAACAGTGGAATACCTGATTTTGTACTGCAGGAAAGGGAGGTGAGGGTTCCACAAACCTATTGGCCAGAATAGGGACAAAATAACCCAACTAAACATGGTTTACATGCAAGTGTTCAGCCAGATCCCCCTATTCATCAGGAATCTGACACTAAACTGTTCCTGTTCTGTGAAGGAGGGACTGGCCTTCAGCAAACCTGGCCCAAGACCAGAGATCCTGCCATCCAGGTTCACGTATCCCTCTTCATAACCCTTGTGAGGAATGGGAGCCTTCTACATCATGGGTGTAAATGCAGAGGATGCTGGACACAGCCCACCATTTCCTCAGCTGATGGACTTCCATAGCAACTGCATCAGACTAAACAGCAGTAGTCTTGGACCACATCTGCCAAACAACCCCCTGTCTCACCAAGCTGGGAACTACCTCCTGCTTATGCCCAGCATGTACATAGGTTAAATGGGGTGTCTTCCCTGCCTAGGCACTGGGTAGAGTTTTCCCTTTCCCCTTCTTTTTCTTTCTTCCATTTGCCCTTTTTCTTTTTTCTCTTTCCCCTTTCCTTTTCCATTTCATTTTCCCTTTTATTTTCTCTTTCCCTTTCCTTCTTTTTCCTTTTTCCTTCTTTCCCTTTCCTTTTTTCTTTTTCTCCTGTTTTTATTTTCTCAAAAAGTAACTTTCACAATGAGAACTTACATATCCCTGCAGCTATGGATCCTGCTAATACATCTTTGTGCATATGAATATCTCAGCATCCTTTGTTGAGATACTTTATGCTGATACTTTATCCTTCAGGCGATTACCTACCAACATGGGCAGCAAATAAAAAGCACAGTGACCTGTTCCAAAATAAGACAGCCTGACTCCATCCCAACCACATCCTGAGACCAGTTAAGTCTCAGAGTCCAGAGAGCCTTGTAGAAGGTCTGAGGTGACCGTGACCATGTAAGGAGAGGACCTATTTTATGAGGATGCTCCACAGATCAGTGGGGCTGACAGCCTCCAATCCCCACACCCCACTCCAACCCACCTGCTGACCCCATGCTGCTTATACCTCATCAGAAGGGATCAGTTAGTCTCTCAAGGTGGCATCTCTCCTCTCTGCTTGGATGAGATTGATCTGACACAATCAGCTGTGCCTCTACTGGCTAACCCAAAGGAGGTAGCTGTCCCCTTCCCCTAGATCTGGAGAAACAGCAAAAGCAGCACATACACCAACTTTGCAGGCTGCAAAAGCAGACACAGCATGCACTTAACCAGAAACTGCTAGCCTGAGGGTGAAGCCTTCAAAGCCCAGTTTCAAAGCCCAAGCATGTCATGGTTTCTCATGCATGGGACAGGGGAGGGAAGACTAGGGGATGTGCAGGTGGCTTGTCCCACAGACATAGTTCATGCTGCAACATGTGCCTATTAACTTCTGGTCCTATTCGGGGGTGAGTCTGTTTGCCATCACAGCTCTTATGGTTCTTCTGGTCTTGGGGGCATCAGACAGTTGGGAAAGTTTGTTACTATTATTGACACAGATATGGTGCCTATGTCCCTCTGCAGCACTTCCCTTACTTCACCATGGTGTAGTGAGGACAAGTGCCTTGAAAACATAGAGTCAAATGGGACACCCGAGTAAGGGAGATCATAAGAGTATCAGTTATAACAGCAGAAGATGACGACACATTAGTGCATACCATGGGTTTCTAATACCCATGACAATCCTGTGTCTAGGACGAAGGCCCCAGAGGAGGCTGCTAGAGCAGCACCAGGAATGTCTGCATTGAAAGGGACACGTGCAGACTTTCAGTAATCTGAACATTCCACTTGGTCTGTATATGCTCTGCATTTAGGCTTTTTTTTTAGTGCACCTGGAAGTGGTTTGGGGTGCAGAGCAGTGCTGTACTTCAAGCTTTTGCATCTGCAGAACAAAGGAACCTCCAGAGCATCCCAGAGCATGGCCTACCTGCATCCCATGTACTGTGTGACCTATAACTGCCTGACAAAGCAGTTACTACATGCTGGCAGGCAAATAGCTGGCACGCTCTGGGGATGTGTTGCTCTGGGAGCTTGCCCATCATGCCCACAGGTTCAGTGTCTCTACAACCCCTGAGTTCAGTATTAAGGACAGATAGCCTCAGGGCTTCCCTTAGGTTGCAGCATTCTCCAAAGCTACTCAACACCCCAGGGTGTCAGAAGTCTTTGAAAGACAGGACACTACTGGAATTTATCCTGTGGCAAAGCAGGCTGCAATCTGCAGTACCCATTAACAGAGATGCTATGCGATTTCCAAGGATGAATCCATGTTCCAACAGCTTCTTCCAAACTAAATTAGCTTTGTGATACATGATTGCAAAACCGCAGCAATTAGCAGATGGCTCAGGATCAAGTCTGGGACCTGATGTGACCACAGTCAAATGTAGAGGACAGCTTCAGCCTCCAGTTTGGTACTGTATCATCTTAATGCAAATGGGATTTTGGTTTTGCTTTTAACTGATGTCTAAACCAAAATATAAGCTATCTATTTTTTATTGAGTAAGATATGCAGAAGTGTTATCAGCAAAAAACATTGCCTGCAGTGTAGAGTTGTTACATTTCATTTCAGGCAAATGCTGCTAGGGCTGCCTGGGATGTGACAAAACATCTGACTGATTGTTCTCCAAGTGCTGCTCTGTAGCCCTTGGAAAATCAACACATTAAGTTTTCACTATAGGCAAGCAATTAGGCATAGAACCATTCAAATGAAATCAAAACCAAATCTGGAGAGAAAACTGCAGAACGTTTGCTTGTCATTTTACCTCAGGAAGTTTCATTACCACTGTGCTCAGCAGCAGCATGACTGGCCTTGGGACAGTGCATCTGGAGTTGGGGTATACATGACAAGGCTGAAATCCCAGAAAGGATTCAAAGATGAGCCTGAAAAAACATTCACAGTTTGCTGAATGTTTGTTAGGGTGGGATATTCTGTGCATTCACCCAGCCCACCTCAGGTACACATCCTACAGTACACTGTAGGGTCCTCATCCCTTTCCCATCTCCCTAAGGGAGACACGTGAAGAGGCTTTCTGCCCAGTCTGTTCACCTGGGCTTTTCCAATGCAGAAGCAGAACACAGAGTGGTGGTGGCAGTGGCAGGCTGTGCGCACCTCCATGTGAATTCAGGTCACAGCCCAGGCTCTTGCTCAGAATCAAGAGTTAGAGAGCACTCACAGGTCTCCTGTTCACCCATGGCTTTAGGGCCAAAGGAGTGAGTTAGCTTAATAAATGAAAAATCTATGCAGTGCCTTTAGTGATGCTCAGAGTCCCACGCCTAGGGAAAAGATTTAGGGTAACAGTGTGCCCCTCTAGCCAGTGTACCAACATGAAATATGTCAGACTGTCAAGAGCCAAGCCAAGCCAAATAAGAGCAAGAAACATGTATTTAATAGAGAAGGAACAACTTACCAAGGGCAGTGGTGGATTCTCCCACTACATTCTCCCTTGAAGATCAAACTGGGCAGGCAGTTTCTCCTGACATACGTGCTCTAGTTTGATCATAGCTCTTGCTTTGAAGTAGGAATTATTTCAGTGAGGTCCTGAGGTCTATGCTAAGGGAGAAGTCTGACTGAATTGCTATAATGGTCTCTTCTGGACTTAAAAGTGCATGGAACTTTGTTTCTTTTCAAGTCATTTTATGTCTCTCATAAGAGATAACTGAGTACCTCACAAGTTATGAAGATGACACAAAACTGAAAGAAGCAGCTGATACACCAGAAGGTCGTGCTGCCATACAGAGGGAGCTCAACAGACTGGAGAAATGGGCTGACAGGCATCTTCGACAAAAGGTAGAACAGAATCCTGCTCTTGGGAAGTAATAGTCCCATGCCTCAGTATAGGCTGGGGGCTGATTGGATGGAAAGCAGCTTGGCAGGAAAGGATCTGGGAGTCCTGGTGGACACCAAGTTGACCTTGAGCCAGAAATGTGACTCTGTGGGCAAAAAAGCCAAAACCCTTGTGGTCTGCATTAGGAAAAGCATTGGCAGCAGGTCACAGGAGGTGATTCTTCCCCTCTGCTCAGCCCTGGTGAGACATACCTGGAGTGCTCCACACAGGTCTGGGCTTCCCAGTAAAAGAGAGATGTGGACTTCCTAGAGCAAGTCCAGTGATGAGCCACAAAGATGAGTAAGAGATGGGAACAGCTGACACATGAGGACAGGGTGAGAGCGATAGGCCTGTTCAACCTAGAGAAGAAAAAGCTCAGAGGGATCTTCTCCTTGTGTATAAATACTTGATGAGAAAGAGTAAAGAAGACAAAGACTCTTCTCAGTAGTGCCCAGTGACAAGAAGAAATGGGAACAAACTGAAATACAGGAAATTCCATTTGTATATATAAGAACAAAACCATTAGAAGGTGTTCGAACAATGGAATAGGTTTCCCAAGGAGGTTGTGTTTTTTTCATCATCTTGGAGGTATTCAAAACCCAACAGGACATGGCTCTGGAGCAACCTGCTTTAGCTGACCATAATTGTAACAGGCGCTTGGATTAGATGATCTCCAGAGGTCCCTGCCAATCTCAGCAATTCTGTGGTTCTGTGACTGTATGACCTTTCTCTCACAGTGGTCTTTTACATTCCTGAAGGTAATTATCATATGTCCCCCTCAATTTCAGTCATTCAATCTTCCATCAGAAGACATATCTCATGGTGGCCTACTGGACCTTCTTCAATCAGTGCTCTTCTCAAAGTGCAGTATCCCCCACAGGAGACAGCACTCTAGCTGGACCTGGATGACAACAGTAGGTTTCAGAGTTAACAGACCACAGAGAGAATCAGGTAAGTAGACAGATCTGAAAGAGAGAAGAAAAGGCCAACAAAAGACAACAGCTGCTATTCATCCACAGAGTGCCAGCAGACAATTAAAAAAGTTCTGTTCTAGGTATTATAGATGAGAAATCTTCAGAAATTTTACAGAACTTTGTCATATACTTGTGGGAAACAATGCATCTGGTTTGGCTCTTGCCCCCCCGGACCTCTTTATATTACATTGTTTAATTGTTCCCAATTCCCTCTGTGTGCCCAGCAGAGGATCAGCTTTTTGGAGAGCATATGATACTGGTGAGCTTCAATGAATTGTGCCTGTGAGCATGGCAGGGGATGGATCTTCCTGGTACTCCAGAAGCCAGGATGGGAGCCAAGAACCAGGATCAAGAGCAACCAAACCAATCAACTTCAATGTGATGTACTCTGGAAAATACAAACATGTATCAAAGTAGGAAGGCTCACAATATAGTTTCATTCCTCCCCCTTGCCTCCTTCTCCTGCATTTCTGTTGCCAAATGCAGGTATGTGACCCATTTCAAAATAAAGTAGAAACTAAGGGAAGAAAAAAAATCTTAAAGTCATACAAATAGGAATTCCTCCCTCATAAAGAAGGCCACCCATTTAGTATCCTGTCACTTTCTCATGCACTGACGGTTTTGACCCCTGCAGATCAGGCACCAGATGGGTAAAGGAAGGAAGAAGTTGTGTTTTCCTTTGGCTAATAGCTCTATTCTGAAAACTTAAGGAGTCTGTTTTGAGCTGCTTGATTGTTTCTGCCTGCTACATTACTAAAGGCAAGCTGGTGAACAGCACAAAAAATAGTAGGCTGACAGATTTCAAAATGAAGATATAAACTGAGAGAAAGCAAGAGAGGATGCTATCAGCAGAAGACCTCAGTAACCAGTGACCCCCAAACACCCCAAGGTATTTGCATGTGTGTAAATCTATGCCATTTCAGTATGGTCCAAAATCCTACTTGCTCTATTTAACCCAGAGAAGGTTTTCAATCCTTTAGCCTGCCTGGGCAATGTCTCTTCAAAGCAAAGAGGCCATTCCCTGAGACAAGCTACAACAAAGCCACTGTTGCTTTTGTTGTTATTTTGCTTGTTTTGCCTTTGTTTGTTTGTTTGTTTCTCCCCAGTTTGTTTTGGGTTTTGTGTGGGTTTTGTTGTTTTTTTTTTTTTTTCCCCCCCAAANTGTCTCTTCAAAGCAAAGAGGCCATTCCCTGAGACAAGCTACAACAAAGCCACTGTTGCTTTTGTTGTTATTTTGCTTGTTTTGCCTTTGTTTGTTTGTTTGTTTCTCCCCAGTTTGTTTTGGGTTTTGTGTGGGTTTTGTTGTTTTTTTTTTTTTTCCCCCACAAAGAGGCAAAGCCAGATACCTCATGGTTTGGAAACCATTTAGCAATATGTTAGCAAATTTAGAAAGGGTGAATCCTTAACTGAAGTCTGATATATATACTCCAATATTGCATGTATCTGTTGCATGGCTTGTTTTAGCTGCATTTTTTCTCTGTGTGTTTATTCTGAATGTAAATATCTGTGTGCAGTACCTTCATGTAACTGTATAATACAAGAACATAAGATCTAAACACAGTGTGGAATCAAGAAAAAATGTGTAGTTATTTTGAATGAAGCACAATAACAAAATCAGAATTTAAATCTTGTCTGGAAGGAAGAAGTCAATTCTAAAGCTTTTTTTCCTCCTCTCTGATCTTGCAGACCTATTTTTAAGTAAGAAGACATCTGCTTATCTTTCATTAGAAGGGCTCTTGCTTCTTCTTCTGCTTGTTTGGTGACAGTGACAGCACTTCAAGGAGGCAGTGGGTTGGCAGCTCTCACTGCTGGGGATCCAAGATGCTGGTAGATGCTCTTGAGGTTTGCTGTGCAAAGCAGACCATCAGTCATATCAACCTTATTCTTTGATGTGTAAACCAACTTATGGACATTTACTTCTCGTTCACGCTTCAGTGGAAATTTATGGACATTTACGGACATTTACTTTCTGGTTCAAGCTTCCACTGCTCTCCTCAAAGCAGAGAATCATAGGAACTGACTCTGGTGTCTTGGAATGATTCAGAACCCCATGTTACAAGGATCATCACTCTGCTTTGCCTGCTGCAGAGGACAGGACCAGCTCCTTGGCTTCCCCTTAGGCAAGGTGATCTTGGTAGAGGTGTCGGTGATGCCCAAATTCTTCAGCTTCCTGGAGAGCACTGGTGATGCTGCAGCTATTTTTTTTCCTACTGAACTCTGAGGGATAGTGATAAATGTCTGTCCTCCTCTCTTCCCTTCCATTTTTACAGATTGGAGGCTAGGTACTCCTGAATTAGGGTATCTATTTCTAGAAGAGCAGCAGTGGATTTCAATCGCTGATGTATTTAATGAGAAATTATAAATTAATAGCCCTTCTTCACAGAAGATCTATGCTAAATCCAAGTGGGATCCTTAGGAACTGCATAGTCAAAATAATTGACTGGCTGTACAGCCGTAATAAACATAATTTAATCTAGGAGTATCAGGATAGTCTAAAATTTGAAAAAAGGCACTAAAATCACATGGCAAAGGATTTAATGTGTCCTCAGCAGACCTGGCTACACCAAATTTAATTATGGAGTTCTACTTGTGTCAATAAATTATCATGCAAGGTAAAATAAAAGTAATTCAATTTGTTAAAATTCAATTTTATTTAGGTGCACAATTAGTAGGTTTATCCTATTGCAAAATAATTCAGCCAAGAAATCAATTTTCGCACCAACAGAGTACAACAGAGTCTATAAACAGTCTCACAACACTAACTGGATACATCTATGAACAGAATGTTTTGTGTAAGTGGCATATTTCTCTTTCACATATGCACACAGACAATTAGATATCTCTGTAATGATTTCCTAAAAATCATTAACTGAATGCTACTGTAATACTAACTTTTGTTATAATAATAGTATTTTCTCACAGGAATTGCTGAAGGCAGATTCAGGAAAAAGACAAAGCAAAACCCCCAAAATACAGCATTTATAACACTGTTTGCATTTCTCAATTTTTTAAAAAAGCCAAGCCTTAGTCTTATGTTTATTCTGTACCATTTTCCAAGTAAAATCTGCATGAAATCAGATCAAGAAAATGATACAAAGAACAAGTCTAAAGGACTATTGCATGTAAGCTCTCCACCATTGGATTGCTGCAGCAAAGATGAAAAACTGCCAACTGTACCAGCACGCCTGCTAACCTGTTGGTAGGAAAAGCCTGGTTGTGGAGAATGAGCAAGATGTGCTCGTGCATATTTTATCGAGGAGGCCTTGATAAACCCACCAAAAAGTGACTGTCAGCCCGGAGAGATAATTGTTATCACTAGGAAATTGTCACATCACCTGAACTCAGACACCTAGTAGGTAATTAAGGCAGTAGCTGTCTAATATGTCTGCATTGGCAAATAGGGTCACTCCTCATTTTGCCCAGCTCCACTGATTGCACATCCTGTATTCATGTTAGCTCCCTTTGGGAATGAACATCCAAGAGGAAGCTCAGCCACCTGGAGAGGACAGCATCTCCCAGGGTCTGCAAAAAAAACCCCATGAAATTTGGCTGCCTCCAAAGGAGACACTCCTTCAACTCTACCTCACCAGACTTTGCTCTGTAAACCTTTCTGCTTAGGGACAGGAAATACCCTTCATGTTACAAAAAGCCCTTCTCTGAAGGCTGGAAGAAAAGCCATGTCATGAACAGATACATTTTGAACAGAAAAAATGCCATGTGTAAGTATGTGAGTGTACGTGTGTGTAAGAGTGGGTGTTTTTGATGTTTCAGCTGTTCTGCAGAGAGGCTGTGGTCAGTCAGAGCTTGGTAGTTTTGAGGGGTCAGGAATTAGCTGATGCCATCCACAAAGACAATATACCTAGCAACAGCTTTAAGAGGCCAGTTCACTATGAAGTGCATCAGAACCCACAGCTTTAAGAAGAGCAATATTTGTATATGCCCCATTATCTTTTGCTGTGGTTATTAGCAACTGGGGTAAAGGGACAGCTGGTGGTGAGCTTTGGGTTTGGGGTAAAGGTATATTCTAATGGTCAACTTCCTTCTGGATTCTAGAGAACCCCACAGAATTAGGCAGAAAGATAGGGGACCAATTCCTTCTTTTTGTTTTTATGGTGGTCCTCTTACTGCAGCTAAGGATAGAGTTGGAATTGGAATTAGGGTGATTAAGGATAGAGTTGGAATTGGAATTAGGGTGAGGAGCAGTGACACTTTCTAGAGGCCAGTTATTCTATAGGGCACGAAACACTAGGAAAAGGACTGGTGGTGCTGTGACCAAAGCATTAGGTTATCTTTCCCATAAGGTATGATCTCTTGGCTATTGGTAGGTACAGGGGATGGGTTTTGGCTTGGCATCTGTGGTTCTCTTTAATGAGGCATACAGCATTGCAGGCATGCAATAGTGTAAGGACAGCTGGTGTTAACAGAGGTAAAATTATGTGCTCCTTTAGGGAGGAAGGTCACCTCCTGCCTGTGAATAACATTAGAATTTGTGTTGGAATTATAGTTATGGCTTGGAGAATATAAACTATCAGAAGTGTAACTACTTCTTGCAATATGCAAGGCCTACAGACATGGTGAGAGGATTTGTGTTGAGAAGAGGAAATTTTCTTCAAGCTCTTTTACAACACAGATTGGTTCCCTGACTTATAACAGTGATCAGGGTTTGAAGCATTGGGAAACATTCATACGCTGAACATATTGCTGAATGCTACAGCATTTATTCTTCTACAAAGATGACAAAGGTTGGCAAGGGTCCTTCCTCCTTTACATGCTGTTTTACTGCAAGGATTGGTCCCCAGACATCAGAGTTTCGGGGGTTATGGTCTGCAAATATCAGCACTATATTATCACACTCTACACTGCCCAGAGGCAGAAAGCAGCTGGTTTCTGCAATGATTCATTCACTTTCAGAGTAGAAAAAAAACTAAAGCATCAATGAACAAGCCTGTTTCCACATGTGGCCAGATGAGCTGAGAAAAAGAAACACTCTGATATTGGCATGACTGGGCAGGGGCAGGAGCCATTAGGCTTTGCTCTCTTCTTCTGCAGGGACCGATCACTGGGGGTAGCAATCATGTGAGACAATTTATATTTTTTAAGAGCCCTTTGTGTGTCGTGTGGTCTACAGTCACAGTAAAAGTAGAGACCAATGCTCTCTTTTACTGTGGGGATTGCTGACCAGGGTATAATTAAGGAAAAGATTTGAGCTTGTATTATCTGTTCTCTTTTCCCAGCTTGTTTCCACTGCCTTCTGCAGTGCCTGTGTGGCAGTTCATTCCTTCTGGACTAAATCAATCATCTTTCTCCCAAAGGAAATCTGAAAACAAGTGATGGGGGAACAGTGCAGACAGACACTGTGGCCACAGATGTCATCATATTCAGCTCTTCCCTCCCAGGACAAGCCCTAGTGGTGTCCTAGCGAGCCTTGCAACCTCCTGCCTTGTCTCAGGGGAGAGATCACATGCCTGTCATGCAGGCACCAACCAAGGAGTCTTGACACAGCCATCCCTGGGACTTACAACACTTTGAATTAAAGCCCCCCACACATACAGAAGTAATCTCTCTACAACTCAGTCACAGGGATTGCACAGTGGATCAGGGGAGAGTTTTGTCGAGGAGTGTCCTGCCACTCTACGCCAGAGGTGCAGCACTGCAGACACAAGCCATGTTACACCAAGCAGTGACACTTCTTTTCACCACACCTCACAGAGACAGCAGTGAGGAAGAACTTTGAACTGCTTAGGGAAAAGAAGTTCCAGAGGACTTCCTTCCTGCGCTGATCACTGAGCTTACTTTTGATGCTCAGTCAGGTGTGGTGTTACAGATGTCTTCCTGCAACGCTTCCTTCCTTCACACAGTTCCTGATTTTATTCCCTGGTCCACAGTTACTTTTGCTACAGGGTGATGAAAAACCATAGGACAGCTATGTAATGGCAGAATAACTTGATCCAGTAGAAAAGAGGGAACTAATATTATTACCCTCTCTTTCCCCCAAAAAAGGGATTAAAATTCTAGCCTTATATTTGTAATCGTTTTCAAGCTAAAACTACTCAAAACATTTCTGTGCACTGAAAAAAAAGCCTCATTTTTACTGTAATTTCTGCTTCAAGCATTATGGGTGCTTATTATGCATGAAACAAGTATCAACTCTTAACACCACTACATAGAATCATAGAATCATAGAATGGTGAGGGTTGGAAACACTGCATGACCCAAAAGTACTAATATCAGGCGTTTGTATAATCTTCCTCAGATTAGCAGTATCTTCTGATTCGTGCACATTCACACATGAGCAAGATCATAAAGTTGCCTTGGAGGGAAATCACAGCTACATGTCACAATCTCTAACTAAACTGTAGCTGCTTCAGCATTTCACCTCATACCACAGACACAAAGCCATGATGCAATAAACAATTCTGAGCTCAACAGACACAAAGGACACAAAGGAGTTTAGGATCTGTTAAGACCAAGAAATGAGGTTACTTACCAAAGCTCACGACGGAAGCTTGTGGCACAGCCTGAACACCGGCAATGCACTTCTGACATTTACCTTTTATACTTCCAGCCTCCAACCTGTCTTTCATATCTCTCCTAGACAGCTGTCTTCATCCATGTGGCAAAGAATGGGTGAGTTAAAGTTTTTCTGGTTGTAAACCAGTTCAGTCATCTGTGATGCTGGGGACACTCATGAAGAGAAGTTGTCTTTGAGCACTAAGGTAGCTTTCTGCATGTAAATATTGTTGATTATGAGCATCGGTTTAAAAATAAAAGAGTAAAACCCTACTAGTTCTTTCCTTCTTAATCCAGCTATCTTGCCACCCAACAACATAAATCAACATTCATGAGAAGATAAAATATTTACTAAGCTTTAGATTCAACCAACCTTCGTGTAATAGGTAGCTCCTGTCTTTTAGAACTTACACAGCTTTGTTGAATACTGCTGGGCAGCAGACATCATTGCAACGATCCAGCAACTGGTGCAGCTGAAGCAGGAACCTTTTATCTCTGCATCTCCATAGGCAAATGTTGCTTGGATATGCAGAGAAGTTATGTGTCTCTCGCATTCAGCTGCATTCAAAATCCTTTCAAATTGACACTGGTATCTAAGACCAGAGACAGTCTGGAGGAAGCTTTCTGGTCACAAACGCAAGGCGTGCAGGTATATTTTTATTTCTCTTTTAAACACTGATTACCGGGAAGTGGAAGTGTTTTAAATACCTTGGTTCCAGTGTCCTGAGGTTTCTAATGCAAAATGAAAATTATGAAGGTCATGCATTAATATTTCATTGACCACCAGTCAAAACAGGTTGGCTGGCAAATGTTTTATGCCTTCCCACCTGCGCAGAATTGACATTGCCCTCCATTAAGGACCTGATTCCTATTAGCTTATTCCGATTGATGGGGGGAAGGGGAACGTGTTGTGTGTGCAGTGCTGGCATAGAGAATGAGATTTTTGCAACCTTTCACTTGAAAAAGAAATCCTTGGGGGTCTGTGAATGGCAGGCTGTACTAGTGATCTCTCAGAGCTGTTCAGACCTAATGGCACAATGACACCAAAGCTAACCTTTCCTCACCAGCCTTCTCTATGTCAAGGATTGACATTGCTGATTTCACAAAGCAATGATTGCTTCTCCCTTGGTTCACTCTGTTGAGGAAGAGGCTAGTTGGAAATAGCTGTTTATTATTTTGATAGAAGGCATCAGGACCCTGGATATTTCTTCTTTCTTTAAAGGCTGACATTAGGATGTTGCCTATATGGAGCTCACTATGGAAAATATTCTAGTTAGGGTGGACTGCCTGCCAAGAAAGACTGATGGTTTGCTTCAGTAAAGGAAATTAAGCTAAAATAAGATCTGAATCTGAAGCTCTGGCCACAGCCTGAGCTGAGATGTATTTGTGTTTCTAAAGGACTCCTAAAGAAATTTAATTTAATCCTAAAACCAAAAGAAAACATTTTCTATTATGCTTATTTCATCCTGATTCTGGCTGAGATCAGAACAAGCAACATCCACAAAATGACAGTCAGAAATTCCTGTCTTCAAGGAAAGCTGGAAAGAAACCCCAAACTAGTTCTTTTCAAAGTTATGAGGCTGTTTGGCTAATTTTGCAGACATGAGAACCGCAACTAATCACACTAAAATCAGACTGCCTGATGTGAATCCATTGCTACCCCAGATGCATGTTGAGGTCTTGAAGCTATAAGGGTAGATACTCATCCGACTAGCAATGTTTTCAAGAAGAGTCAAACACCTATGTGAAAATCACATATCTTTCTGGATTTTAGTTGCAGGAGTTTGCCCAAGGTTTGCTTCAGTCAGCCCTTTCACAGTGCAATCTGGGTACCTTCCTCTGTCCTTGCAATCTCTGTTCTATGTTCTTGCAACCTTTCAGTATGTCTATATCCCTTTCCTGGAGTTCATTGGTTTGCTGTGACTTCATTCCCTCTGTCCAGCTTGACCATATGCACTGCCAAACAGCTTTACTTCCAGTGAACATCCCTGGGTAGACATCAACATGGAAAAGTCTGCTTTCTGCAGCCTTACCTTCTAGGGTTCATCCATGCCATAAAGGGATGGGTGATGGCAAGGGACAGATAGGAAGCTACCTTTACATGGGTTCAGAGAGGACTGTGCAACAGAGAAGAGACATGCTACAAAGAGCTAATATTTTCATGAGAATGCTTGCAAAATTACCAGGTACTGTGTTATGAATCTTCCCAATTGGGTAGTCTGTATCATGTCCACAGTGCTTGAAGTGAGGAGTGCAGGCAGAGGCTATTTTGCCTTAACATTGTCCCATAGGTTCTAATACAAAATATATATAAACAGTAACACTTGTGCAACGGTGCACAAGAATACTAGCACAAGGTTTTGAAGATGAAATGGAAAACATCTCTCACTTGAAACTCAAAAGAATACCTAGATCAGAAAAATAACTCAAGAAAACGCATTTATTTGCCCCAGAAAACATTAACATCAGAACTGATTATATTATTTTTTTAAAAAATAGATTTGTAATTGGGTAGAAAGGAGAAAAATGGGACAGCTTCTTGAACATTTTCAATGCTTGAAAATGAGGGAGATAGCAGGGAATTAATCCATCCAGCTGTCAGGGAAAAGGAATGATTTAAAAAAAATCTATAAAAGCTTCATTTCTGTTGTTTTTCTAACCTCATTTCCAGTAGTCTTCCCATTACCTGCTCTGTTCAGAGAAACATTCTGCTGCTCTTTAAGATGTTTTCCCCTATGTTAGTTTGCACCATATATTTTTATTAAATCAACGACCATGTAATTTACATCATATTGCTTAATTAAGGGGAAATTGTTTTGCTGAGGAGCCTGTTGGAGGATGAATGGAATCAATCAACTTTAATATAAGACTAGCCTCTTCATAAAGCCATTCATTTCCAAGTTTAGTCCTTGGGAAACAATAAATAGAATGCTATTATACTGCCTAGAAAATATGACACTATGGTACATCTTAAATGTTTATGACAAGTCCACTGCACTAAGCTGGAGCAATATTTTTTACAACTTAGGTGATAAAAAAATAAAAGAAGTAAAAGGCCTATTTTAACAAGGGCTGAGATGCTAATAGGCGGCAATTCATTGTCCACAGAAGATTAAGGGCAAAATGAGGCAGAAGAAAAAGTTTCCAGGCCATCATTTCTGCTGGGAGCATCAGGATTTCAAACACTAGTAGCAGTTAGAAGAGTGTATTGAGGAAATAAAGATATTTTTACTCATTTCGCTCCACTAAGATGTCAACTCTGCCATACTTACTGCAGTACAGCAGTCATGCTGGAAAACTCATAATTATATTTCTACCAGTCCTCAGCATTTTATGAGTACCAAATACAATTTGTTTCCGTGGTATCATGCAATGCTAGGCACTTGTAGACGAATGCATTGAGTGCTTCAGTCCTAATATGCTTATTATCTGTACTCTGGGGTATCCCAATGATAATTGCTTCCAGGAGAGATATCATGCCTAATATTGCTAATTTACAGAGGGATGGAATAGCAGCTCTAAACTTGTTTTGGACAAGGAGCTTCTAAAATATTTGCATATTCATCCCTTGCTTTCTCCAAAATTCCTATCTATCTCCTCCTCTCTTCCCTTCTCTACCGTTTACCTTGTAACAAAAAACCTGACAAGACCATTCCTTCTTACATTTAGAAATATGTGAGAAAAAAGGATGTTCCTCTGTTGTTTGCTTCCCACCTCTGCTCTGAAAGCTTAAGAGAGAAAACAGTTTAGATGACAGTTCAGATGACTAGTTTGGCTCCACACTCCTGTTTATGACTTTTTTTTTTGGTGCTGTTGGAAACAAAACTTGTGATAACTAGTACAATACTATGATCCTTTACTGTTCTCAAGGCAAAGAAGAGTGAACCCACACATGGTTAAGGGTAGCCATGGTGCAAACCATGCAGAAAGGTGTTCAGGTCTATGAAAACAGTAGCAAAGGCACTGGTGTTGAACCTAGGGCTGAGACACTGCCTTGGAGCAACCTTTTTTATCATACTTCACAGTTTTGTCTTAGTGGTTTCACTTACCCTGTAAAACCTTTCACATAAGTTGTTTTTCTTTTTTATTTTCCCCTTCTTCTTCTTTTCCACCCTCTCTCACATTCAAGTAATTTATTTCCTGGGGTAGTGAGTGTTTGCTTAATGTCATAGAAAACAAGATATTTTCTTTTTGGCCTAATGACAAATAGCAATTGGTCTTCATTTTGAAGGCAATAAAAAGAAAGGAAAAGCGAATGAAGCCTCAGTAGCCACTAATACCTCATAACCAATTTTTTACTTTGATAAATCAGCTTCAACAGGCACTTGACTAAAACAGTCTGCAATCTGATATTGCAGCTTCTGCCTGGTACCTTAAGTGAGCACTGACAGCAGAGCAAAGTACAGGCTACACTGAAAACAAACACTCCTGAATTACACTCAGCTGTGTATAGATATGAACAGCACATCAAAGTAATGTGCAGTTTGGGTTTACCCAGTTGCTTCCATGACGTTTACTCTTTGAGGTTTTATTGCTGAAAAGGAGACATTCCTGATTTTGTATTATTTGTATTCCAGTACAGTATTTCTTGATTTTGCAAAGGCAAAATGGGAGTGCTCAAGAATTTTCATTGCCTCAACTAAGCATCTCAATTTCAGTATCTTGATCAACTCTGGACACATTTTTAAATGTCCATTAATCATAAAGGAAAGGTTACATTTATTACAGTCCCTATATGCAGCATATAAAATCCACACTAATCATGTTTACCCGCATGTTTTCCCGTTGGAAAAGAAATAAGTAAATTAGCTTTCTGAAGCATTTTCCTCTCTCCTTGCTTGGGACTCCACACATCAGCACACAATGGGTGAAAAGAAACTCTGGGGCAGATTCTAATAGTGTTAGCCTGTGTACTGTTTTTTTTTTCTAAGGAAGTCTGGAAGTACTATCCCACATGACCTGTGCTCTGGCAAGGAAGAGAATAGCAATGATAGCACATCCAATACCAAGCAGAGTGTTGCCTTTTAAAAGCCTGAAGTTTCTCCAGTAATTAGCTGGGAGATGCTGGAGTTAACAATAATTTGATATGATTAGGCCATGACCCAAAATGAGAGAAATGGTGTTTCTTGCCACCAGAGAATTTAGGCACAGCCAATAAGAAGACCAGACTGTGGGTTTTAGAAAACAAAGAGAATAAAATAACTTCTCCAAGGGGTAAGGGTCACCAGTGGGTCTCATTGCCATGGATGGCAGCAGGGTAAGTGGGTTAAACAAGGGCTAGACAAACTCACATGAAAATGGGTCTATGAGCAGTTCCAGGCACAACGAGCAGGGGAGACGACCATAATCTGCTAGTCAACGGCCATGGGCACTCCTGGGTGAAATGTTGCACTTGCAATATTTTATGATGGCAATTGCTCCCTTCTCTGTTGTAAGAGAGACACATACACAGAATACATAGCCAGTTAGATGCTGCAAACATTATGTAAACTCTGAGTTTCTGGGTTGCCAAACTGGGGGGATTGGTTTGAGCTGACCTGTGCCTGTAGATGGCACTCTCAAGCCCGTGGTTTGGCTGGGAAGGGCAGCCACTTCCCCAGCTTACCTGCCAGGTATTGTCTGACAAGACATACAAGGTGGTGAAATGTTCTCTTTTAAGCCCTTGTGATCACCCTGCAGTGAAGCTAGGTTCCATGTTTTTGATGAGAGTGTTCTGCCTGGTGATGAATGAATTCAGAGGGAAAGCAAAGGCTTTCCTCTCTGGGGAAATATTTGAGTGAGCTGTTGGAGCATACCATGATATACTGAACCAAGAGTCAGTCTGCACCAGTCTAACACTGCACTGAGTTGGGGGCAGCTGTTCCTCCAGGCTCCCACAGCAAGTATGTATATTTTTAATGCCTCCTTATCTTTCAAACAGGTGCTTAGGCAGGGAAGAGGAGGAGAAGGGAAGAGGAGAAAAGGAGGAAAAAACCCCAATACTGAAGGACTCCGGAGTAACCTGTGTGAAAGCAGAAAAGTGTCAATGAAGATGTCAGACCACTTGCAAGCAGTGAAACAGCATGAGAAGCCTCTATCCAGTGCCTTCAGTCAACATGGGTAGTGTTGAGGGGATTTTAGTTTGCTTATGGGTGAGATAGGAGGAGATAAAGACAAGAAGGGCTCTTGCATCACTCAGGGAAAGGGCAGTAGCAACTGGATTACTTGGGACTTTCCCAACTTTCACCTCCAGGCCTGGAAATTACTTCCCCTTGCCATTACTAGGGTTTGAGCAATCATCCTCAATTCTTTCAAACTGCACAAGATAGGCAAGGCGTAAATTTGGGCACCTGTCCTAAGTCTGAACAACTGTATTAAGAAAATTTTGAAGAGTCAGATTTTGGGTCAGCTACAATCATTTCCTGCTGTTGTTAAGTGCTGGAAAGCTGTGTGTTAGTGGGCCAGTAACTGCTTAGATATTGTCCCTGTGAAACTGTTGCTCAAAATGAAGCAGGCTTTGGAAGGGCTGGATTTGCTGATAAAGACACAACCTTGTTTTCATCCAGGTAATCTGATTAGGTTCTGAATTTACAGAGGTTGAGGTACATAATACCACAATCATACAGTAACTCAATTAGAAAGGGATCTCTGGTTCTCCTCTGACTACCTGGCTCACAGTACATCAGGCTTTAATATTAGGTCAGGCTACTCAGGGCCTCAGCAAGCTAAGTTTTTGATATCTCTGAGGATGGAGATCCTGCAGTGTCTCTCGGCACCTTTTCCAGTGTTTGACCAACACCGTGAAGTTTTTTTCCTTAAGATCTATCTGGAATTTTCCAAATCCCAGCCTGTGTCTTGTGGCTTCTTGTCCTGTCATTGTGTGCCTCTGGGAAGAGCCTGGCTCCATCTGCTCTATAACCTTCCATCAGAAAAGCTCCCATTCTGCATTTCCTTCTTAAGGCTGAATACATTCCATCCCCTCAGAATCACAGCTGGAATAGGGCTGGGAAGGGTCTGCCAAAGCAAAGGTGAGGCTTTTAACTAACAGTATCCTGGGCTGCATTAGGAAGAGTGTTACCAGAAAGTCTAGGAGGTGATCTTTCCCTTTGCTCAGCACTCATAAAACCACACCTGGAGTATTGTGCCCAACCCTGGCCTCTCTAGTATGAGAGAGACATGGAGCTGCTTGAAAGAGCCCACCGAAGGATTTCTTACTTAAGGAAAGACTGGGAGAGCTGGGACTGTTTAGCCTGGAGAAGAGCAGGCTCAGGGAGATCTCATGAACACGTACAAACACCTGAAGGGAGGGTGCAAAAAGGATGGAGCCAGGCCTTTTTCAGGTCCTGTCAGTGATGCCCAGTGACAGGAGCAGAGGCAATGGGCACAAACTGAAATACAGAAGGTTCCCTCTGATCATGAGCAAACACTTTCTTGCTGTGAGGGTGGCAGAGCACTGGCACAGGTTTCCCAGGGAGTGGAGTCTCCATCCGTGGAGATATTCAAAAGCCATTCAGACATGCTCCTGGGCAACCAGCTGTTTGATGGCCCTGCTTGAGCAGGGGGGGTGAACCAGATAAACTGAAAACATCTCTTCCCAACTCTTACCATCATGCGATTTTATGAACTCTCCACTGAGAAAACTGAAGCTCTGGGTGGAACAGAGTTTGCAGCCTGTCAGGGAGCAGCCAGATCATGGCTGCTTCCTCAGGGACAGGAGAAGTGAAAGCCCAGATCTATGGTTATATGGCAGCTGGCAGGAGGACCCAGGACAATGAAAGCTGGAAAAAGCTCCCTCTGCTGAGGAATGCTCAGTCCGTGGGAGGGCTGGGATGTTGGTTTTAGGACTCAAACTAGGATGAGGGCCAACATAAAGGAAAAGTGAAAGCCTGTGGCCCCGTTGGGCATATGTCAGTAGGGTTGAAATAATGCTTAAGGAACTTAGGGGTTGACAGCAGAATCTATCTCTGAGGAATACTGAGTATCTGGATGGTGGGGACCCTGTTTTATGGGTAAGTTGGTGGCTAAGGCTGAAAAGTCAATGGTTGGGGTTGAGTGAGAGAATCAAAAAGCACAGAACTACATTTGGTGTAGGTCTGGGCAGGGGCTGCCGTAGGAAACTGAAGGTGGCAAAAATAGTTGTCCCTAAGGAGCTTTTAGTTATTGGGAAGACAGATTCCCTACTTCAAGGCCCAGAATAGGGCTGAGGCCCATTATTGTCGGCATTGAGAGAAGGGAAAGATTTAATTTGGGTGGGGCTGGAAAATTATGCCCAAGTAAAACAGGGGGCTGGTGCCAGATACCTATTCTCATTGAATTTGCATTGCAATTTACCACTGACGTTTTTGCTCTATGCATGAGGCCCTAGTCAATACTATTTTGACTGAGATTTCTTACAGAAAATCTAGAATATTCCTTCTTCAACTCTCCAGGCAAAACTCCCCTTCTCAACCACCTGCTGCTGCAGGGAGGATTGCGTCCTGGTGATGCTGGGACCTTTCCATCTTCCTGATCTCTGCATTAGACTCCCAGCTGCTGTGTTTGACATACAGAATAGAAAGAAAACAACATAAAGGAATCAAGACACTTCAAAACATCCCCTTAGGGCAGTGGTAGAGCATTTATGCAATAATGTCTTAAGTCAAGAACAAAACATTAAAATAAATATTAGGGGTGGGAACTGGAGGCTCAAACCATATTTCTCTCCTAGCACGTACAGTGGCTGCTGCTGTCACCAGCCATGTGCCTGGGGGAACACAGGTCCCTGACACGCTGAAACAGAGAAGTCTCAGCAACAAGGGACTGAAGCATCAGTGCCCTGCAGGTGAAAGCTAATCCTAAGAGGTTTCATATAGTTATAGGCCAACATCTCATAGTGTGGATCCCTCTATTGAGCACCTGAATTCAAATCAGATCCTGCAGACAAGATAGCTTTGTGCAGGTGAGCGGGCTCTCCAGGCTCAGGAGGAATGCCTTGGAGTTCTGGGACCCTTGCAGCAGGGATGTGGTGACACCAGATGTTGGTGGCCCTCAGATGTTTGTTAGCACTCCAAAAGCTCTCTGCAGCCATGCAGAGGTGGCTGTGGAACAGGAGGTTGAAGGTCTGGGTGTTTTCTTGTAACTAGAATAATTGCAGTGAGCAGGTTTCCAGCCTGGCTGGAGGGAAGTGCTGGGACACTGGGCACTGCAGCACAGGCATCAGCAGGAAGGAAATATCCTGAATTGCTTTCCTCTCCTGGGATATCTACCATGTCACTGCTATCTGTGCCCTCACCTCTTCCACTGGGGGCTTTTTTAACCTTTGTCACCTTCTTCCCCTTCTTCAAGCTTTTTGGGTGCCATCCAGAAACCAGGGACATTACAGTGACTTTCTCTGGAATTTAATCTTAATGAGTCCTCAGCCACCCAGATGGGTCAAGTCCACAGGTAGTATTAATGATTAGTACAGATTAGCTCAATACTTGTCACACTGACTGTGAGCTATAACATATCGTCAGACAGATGTAACCCACTAACTAGCCTATTGCCCTTGGGGTGGCAACAAGAATGATGTCCAAGCAAAAAACCTGCATTTCTCTGAGAAATCCTGCAGCTTTCAGTGCAAATGTGCATTTGACTATCCCTGCTCTTAGCTACAACGGGGTGTGCAGCTCCTAGCTCAGCTAACAACACTCAGCTGTCATGTCATCTGACATGACCTTGGTGGAAGCTGGCTCTGGATTAGGATTTCCCTGTGTGTAAATTGCAAGACAGCAAATGTCTGAGCAGTGTTCAATGGGCTCAGTGGCCATTTGTGGACTGTTTCCCACCCTGTTCCTCATGTTTCTTTCAGCTCCCTTGCATGGGATCCAGAGACTGTATTTGCACTGTGATAACACCACTGGAAAATGCATCTTCTCAGGGGCACAGGGTGTGTTTTCAATCACTTCATCTCATTAGTGGTTATATCATGGTTCAATTAATGCAAGGGAGTTGGCAGAAAAGCAGCAGTGGGAAAAGGAGGAGGACACAATTGTCCTTTCTACAGCAGTTAGCCACTTGGTCAGGTTAAAAATGACAGCAAACAGGAAACCCTAATTCACCTAAAAGTTTCTGAAAATCCTAACCACTCTCTATTTGTATTCACTTTAACTGATCATTTGTGTTTTTTCCAGGTCAAAATCCTACTTACAACAGCCAAATGCTGACTTAGAGAAGGGCAAGTAAAAAGTTGCCTTGAAATCCCGCAGCAGGTTTTTATGGATTCAGACAAGGAGGTTATGTTTTGAGAAACCTGAGGAAAAGCCAAGCTGTTACTAACATCAATGAATCTTTTCAAGGTCACCTTTTACATCATTTTAGTTAACTTCTACTGAGTGTTGATGTTCATCTTCCAAACAGAAATATGGTCATTAGCACACTGACTAAATACCTCTGCTACACCGACACTGAAGGCTGTTCACCAGGAAGCACATTAAGCCCGAGCTCTAGGTGGGGCTGTTAGGGGGAGCTCTGCTGGTGGGTGGGTGCATTACCTGCCTTCTTCAAACCTTTCTCAATTGCCTTTGCCTGCGCTAATGCATGGCAATGCATTTCCAAGGGGAAACCTTTCGTAATTGGAGCTATAAGCCCTGCAGAGGAAGACTTGTGTTTGTTTAATACAGTAGGCTCAATACTGCACTGGAAAGAGTAAGATTTAAAATTAAGCCTTGTTACTAGAGCAGCACCAATCATTAAAATAAATTGCATGAGCGTACTTGGTCTGTAACCACACCGAGCAAACACTGAACAGGATGGAAGAACCAGGTTAGTGGGAAGAAGCAGGTTTCACTGCAGCTTCTCCCAGGGCTTGTGGCTTCATACCCTCTCCAACGACCTCTGTGACAGCACACCATGAAAATGCAGCCTCTCACACTCAAGCCACAGAGGGGGAGGTCAAAGTGAGATTCATTTTGGGAGGTAACTTAAAGATGTGGAAGCTGCTGGTGACCATATCAGCTCCATGATAACAAGCTCTATCCTCACACATATATAAATTTACCCCTTCTGCCCCTTTACTCCACCTTGGTGAGACCCATCCTGGAGCATTTTGTCCAGCTCTGGGGTCCTTGACACAGGAAAGAGAGGGACCTATTGAAGTGGTTCCAGAAGAGGACCACAAAAATGATCAGTGGGATGGAACATCTTTCCTATGAGGAAAGGTTGAGAGTTGGGGTTGTTCAGCCTGGAGAATAGAAGGCTCTGGGAAGACCTTGTTGCAGCCTTTCAGTACTTAAAGGGGGCTAATAAGAAAGATAAGGACAGATGTTTTTAGCAGGGCCTGTAGTAATAGGACAAGGGGTAATGGCTTTAAACTAGACAAGGATAGATTTAGACTAGATACAAGTAAGAAATTATTTACAATGAGGGTGGTGAAGCACTGGAACAAGTTATCCAGAAAGGTGGTGGGTGTCCCATCCCTGTAAACATTCAAGGCCAGGTAAGCTCAGGCTCTGAACAACCTGCTGTAGTTGAAGATGCCCCTGCTCATTGCAGGGGGGTTGGACTAGATGACCATTGAAGGTCCTTTCCAACCCAAAGTATTCAATGATTCTATGAATTTTAGAGAAGTGGTGCACACTTTACCACAGAGGTCATGGAAGAGAAACTGGGCACTTGCAGCATTCAAGGAACTTCTTCCCACACTCACTGCAGGGTGATCCAGTGAACACCAGGGCACACCCTTCAGTGTGCAGGGTGCTTGCCAGCATCCTCCACCATTAATTGCTGTCTGCTATTCCCCAATAGCTCCTGAAATTTCATGCACCTGGTCTCCTAAGAAGGGACAGCTGGCCAGATGGTCTGTAGCAGTAGGAATGCTGGGGCTGGGGAGACCTCTTGGCCTCATAGATGTGAAGGAACAATGTGGTTGAGATTTCCTCTGATGGTGTGCGGTTTGAATGCACTGGGCTGGGACCAGGGACTCCAGTAGGGCTGTGCCAATTGGGCTGCACTGGTGAAGGGTGATAGGGAGTGCAGGGACCAAGTAGATTTCCCCAGACTTGCACTAGGGTACAACATAGCCTGAGTCACCGCTATACAGCTAGAGCTGGTATGATTTTTCTGGTGCCAAGCACCAAGACAGGGATGCACTTAAGATGGGCTAGCTGAAATGGTGAAATCATGCCATATAGAGGATCCCATCAAATGTAGCTTCAGGAGAATATAAGACAACTTTATTTTCCATTTCACTACTAGAGAATATTAACCTCTAAGTTTGCCACGTACATCTGAGGTGACAAAATAGGAAATTTCTTGAGAGACAGAACTTCCTTAGAGGCCCAAACATAGAACCAAAATGACTGACATTTTCTCATCTTCTCTGTCATGCATTTGACAAAAGCAGCATAATTCTTTCACCTTTACCTGGTACCAGGAGAGAAGGAATAGCCTGTATAATAAGAAGATAAAGAAAAATTGAAGGACTGACAAAAGATTTTGGTGAATCCTGAAAATCAGGTGGTGTTCACTATCAGCGCATCAACTCGCTCTTGAGACACATATCCTTGAAGGGGTCACATTATGAATGCTGCCACGAATGGTGAAATTCAGAGCTCTAGCTCACCCTGATTTAAAAATACCTTGCAAGAGTTGGTGAGGTTGTGTCTTTCTTTTCATTTTGATTTTCAAGAAGAGACCGACGAAGTTATGACTCAAGAGTTGCAAGGCTTACCTCGATTAAGTAATATTGAGTGGTTGTGTGACCTGATATTCTTAGCTGATGCTTTCAGCTCTCTCAGCAATGACAGCTTCAAAGTCCCAGAAAATTCATATTCCTTCTACTTGACTGTGTGAATTCATCTGAAGGAACATTGAAATGATTGCAAAAGTCTCATTAAGGCAGGAACAAAAGAAGATGCTACACCTCTCTCTGTGCCTTTGTGGATGGACCATGTTACCTAAAGATACATCTTGCAAAGCAATTTTGCCATCTGCACCTTATTTTTGTCCATTTTATGATACTGCTTTAATGAAATTGTGAGAACCCCCTGTTCCAAGATGAATTAGCCACCTGCTTGCTTTCCAAGGAAAATGCCGACACACCCTATGACTAACTGCTTTATGCTATCCTAAATTGAATTAAACGAAAATCAAATCATTCATCCAGGCTGCACACCTGCATAGACTAACCAGATGCATGAGCTTTGGGAATTTTACCTACAAGAACAAAGTAATTTTTATTTTATACCTAAGGAAATCCTAGCAGATTCAGTTCCTAAACCTGTCCTGATTGAAGTCAGTGGGAGCTTTTCTGTGTCATTTAAAGAGCCTTTAATTACTCTTGCATTCCATAGGAATTTTCTGTAAGTATAAGGAGGTTAATTACTTTCTGAGTAGTATTTGCTTCATATTATCATTAATTATTTAGCAATTAATTATGAGGCATTGCCTCTTAGGGCTATGAGTGAGCTGTAATAGGCACCAATAAAGACAGCCTCTACCCCAAGGATTTTCCAATCTCTTCTTTTTATTTGTATGACTGACAAGATGTGGCTTCATTTACAAAGTAGCTTGAATAAAACAAATAGAAAAAATAGCAATCTGTCCAAGACTGAGGGACTAGAATTTCGCAGGATGGGGAGCATATGCGGTTTTCACATCTAGGTGAGATGTTCAAACTCCAGAGACAGGGAGCAACTACAAATATTCCACCTTAGATGGTTGTTCTCTGAGAAATACACACCTGGCATTTGTTCCCAAAATAAACCTCCCCAGGTGGCTGCCCTAAAGGGAATGCCTACCTGGCACATGTAGAATTGAACATGGGGACTGAAAACCAGACCTCTCCATACTGAGACAAAAAGATGTTAGCAGGGGAAATTGCTGTCCATCCTACATCCCTGCTACGGTTCTGGATGTGAGCTATGACTGCTGAAAGACTGTTAAAAATATATCTCGTTCTGAGGAGATGTAACAGAAATAGCTTCCAACTATTCTTCAGCTTCTGCCAGTCTGTGCTGCAGGCACACAGGAAGCTTCCAAGCAAGGGTTCTGCTCCACCACCTACTAATGCCTCCCCATTGCCTGCACCCTGATAAACACAGAGGGTAAGTAGCACTCCTGTTATCAGGCTGTACCCTGAATTAGAGAGAAGAGACATCCCAAGGGCTGCTCTTCTGCCTCTGAGACTAGTAGTGAGGACAGGGGAGTTCAGATGTATCAGAGCAAGACAGTATGCAGCAGACTGTCAGACTTGACACCAGCTAGGGATTTCACTGTTTAAATCCTAACTTCAGATTCAATCTGTGCAGCAACAGGCTGAGAATGAAACAGCAGGCAGCTTTTTCCAATACTTTCAAAGTCCAGGTACCCAGCTGTTACACCCACTTGCTGGTCTTCCCTATCTTTTCTACTGTGCAGCAGACAAGCAATTGAAAACAGCATCACAGCTTAAAAGCTTCTGTGTAAAAACAAATCTGCTCTTCTGCATAATTAAGAATTCACTAAATCAAAGTCACACTATCAAGAGTCTGGTGTCCTCTTAGAGGGTCTAGCAATGCTACTCCCTGGTTCTGTGCCTCTGCAAAGCAGACTTTTCCTTGGCATCAAGATGTGTGCAAAGAAGTGAGCAGCCTCCTGTGGAAATGCAAGGCTGCCCTATTTTCTGCAGACGACTGCCTCTCAACCATCTTCACTACACAGTCTGATTATATGCCTCATATTGCAACACAGCTGTTCATAACTTGTCATCTGCACCAAGAACACTGGCCAAGTATTCCAGCTGTATAATGGCGTTTTGTTGTTGATTGAGGAGTCTCAGTACAAATTGCTTTCCTTTATATCCCTGAAAATCACACAAACGTTGCACAAAGCAGAGAGCGATGCATTTAGAACCACCTCTGTGAAGTGCCACAGCAATGTTTTAATGAGGGTTGCCTTCTTCTAAACACTTAGCAGCTCCCATTTGCCAGAGCTCCTTTTGCTGAGAAGATAAGTGAAAGATGCTGTTGATGCATCATTGCTGGGCATGCTTTAGAATTTGGTGTATCCTGCTGTCCAATTTGGGAATGCATGACAAAAGGCAAGTTGTTTTGTGATGACTTGATGCTTTTAATTCTAAAATCAGCAATGCTGAGTACAAGGAGATTGGTAGAAAACCAGGAAAACCTGGAAAACCAACAACAGCGCAGTAGGGGTTGATTAGTCATTGTCCTTCCCAGGATAAGAAGCAGGGGACATTAAGCGAAGCTGTCAGGTACAGAAGAAACATGAAGGAATAGTTTTCACTAAGTGCCTAATGAGGCTGTGGAACTCCTTGACATGGAACACTATGGATGCTAATTTTTATGTGGCTTGAATAGGACTGGATGGCTACTTGGAAAGAAACTCTGTTGAGGGTTGTTAAATACAAGGACAATATTTCCAACCTAGGAAACATCTGAGCTGCCATTTGTTGGAGCCTGGGGTTGCATCCCTGTACGTTTTCCCTATTCATCCACTGTTTCCACATTACCCTCTTGGACACTGGCAGGAATGGGATACCAGACTGTATGTCCCTTTTTTTTTAGTCCTGCAAGACATTAGCTTTTGTTCTTAATGTGGATAAGTCCAGAGAACATTAAAAAAACCCTCCAAACACCTTTTAGTTCATCTACATCTCTGGTGCTTACAATGATGATAGGATCCAATGCGCGTTTCTTCTTACAAACTATAGCCACCAAGAAATGGAGTACAATTGCTGGGCCTGGCTCTAATGCCATTTGCTGAACGCCTGGCAGGATCACGCTGCCTGTAATTAGGGACTGATTTCCTCAGCTCTAAGAAGAGTTTGCTTTGCAATTCTGTTCTGTAGAAGTGATACCTATGGAAATACAGGAGCTTGGCCAGAAACATCCGGAATGCAACTGGCCTGAACTTTTCCCAGAAATTCCATTGGAATTGAGACACTTCCTAGGACCATGCTAGATAGATGCTTAGGCACAGCCATCAAAGGTATTTTGATAATGATGGTTTATATAGTTCACAAGGATTCTGCAAAATGTGTTGCTGCACATTTTTTTTTTGTTGGCAAGCCAAGATGGGATGGATGAAACCAAAATCTGTTCCACTTCACTCTTCTTCAGAAGCTTTGCCACTGCTGAAAGCTGAAGGTTTATTTCTCTAGCCAGGATGAAACAAGACTATATACTGTTATCAAGCGCACTAATAATCTTGACTTTGTGTATCCTACCACCTGCTCTGTTTGAGAAAACCAAAACGTACACTTTCACTGCAAATTTTTAGACTTACTTCATAAGGAAACTAGGTCCACTACTAAGCTCTTTGACAGTATCCATGTGTTTCTGTCACAACCAGGACCCTCCACAATTGCTTTTGAAGCCATTGTCCAGTTGACAGGGTGGGAAAGATACAAAAAATGTAAAGTTCCTATATAATTAACAGATAAGTCATTGAGTAGTGAAAACAAGCATTATTAATAACCTCACTGAGGGGAAAACAGCAGTGCCAATACAGCTCTTACTAGACAGAAGAGTTCTATCTCTGGACAGGTACTTAGGAAACTACATCTTACTGCTTCTGCTGCTTATGGACATACTTTTTATGACTTGAAGATAGTACATTTCACCGTCTCTGATGCAAATGAAAAAGACACCACCAGACCTGGATTAACATACCCCACTGACAGCATGATGAAATGAGGAAGTAGCAGCAGGGCTAGATCAGAGAATAAGCTGGGAGAGGGGTCCTCACTGCTCTACAGTCGGCAGAAAACTATGATTGAAAAGGGTAGTTTAACCAGGACAGAGTAGGGCAATTGGGGTAAGATAATTAATATTAACTCTACCAGTTGTATAAAAAGCCTAGAGTAACCTGTGCTAAATAGAGCATTGCTGAGGCAATATGTCCTGGTCTGCTTTTTGACAGTTTATCTGAAGCATGACATGTGTCAGAGACTCTGATGCTTTGATTTTGATACGGATCATGACATGAGACCTCCCCTCTACCCTCTCCCAGTGCTTACCTCTGCAAGTCCAGCAGATTTGCCTTTGCAACCTGTGTGTCCCTGCTCATCTGCAAGCTGGTACAGGTAGTTGCTTGGCCACGGGTGGATGATAGAAGAAATGGGGCTTTCATCACCCACAGCACTATTTCTCACCCCTCTCTCTGTGGAATGGTTGTCTGGCAAAACAAAAAGAGGCCATCAGCCATGTGAAGAGAATTGCTTGAGAATGCTGATATTTTGCTCCTGGTTTTGAACCTTCTCAGGCAAGAGGACTCACTGTAACCACTCTGGGAGGCAGGAGCTGGGTAGGACTTGTCCTTGGTGGCACACATAGACTGCAGGCAAGATGTATGCCTCTTCTGCTCCTCCAGAATGCTTGGTACAAATATAATGGCAAGGTCTTCATTCCCCACTTCTGTGCCTTTGGTGCCAATTTCTTAGATTTTCTAAAGTCTGTGCTTTAAAATGGACTCTGGTTTATTTGCAGTTTTCAAAAAAAGGTCATTCAAGTAATGGATTTAGGTGTTGTCCCCATTCACTCCTGTGAGAGTCAGAGTTTTCTCTCCTATGTCTTTCCTCAGACCAGTAATAGTGGGATAAAGACTCAACCAAACTGTCCAGCAACCACCCACCAGCTATAATATCCTTTCCACTTAGAAGGTACAGTCTTCCCCTTGTTTCAACTGCCCCTCTGATTAAAAAGATAAGCCTCCCTACAATGAAAGTAGGCACATGCTGGCTGCACCATGGCTAATTTTACACTGGATAAACCCTTGAACAGGGATGATCAAATTCTGATTACACTGGTGGAACACCTGAACCAGTGTCTTTCACCCTGTATACTTCAGTGCAGCAAATCGGAGCACTTTTACCCCCTCATTTATACCGTGTGCAGACTCATTTGTATGGTGCAGTTCAGAGACTCTTTCACTAATGTCCCTCAAAGACAGGCACAGCCTTAAGCCCCAGTTAAGAAGACTTGCCTCTCTGACAAGCTAGTTCAGTCTTTGCTGCCACAAGCTCACAATTTTCAGTTCCAGGGGTTTTTCCCTTCACCCTGCTGTCTCCAGAGTCTTTGTTGGCTGTGTAAGGGATCCCTGGCAATTCTATGGATGCCATGTATTTATGGTTGGATGTTTCAATGATTAAGTCATCCAGGTGTGAGAGAGGAAAATGAAGCTGAAACATGAAAGAATTCCTGGACAGACACAACAGATGGATGAGAGGAGAAAAGGGTACATCCAGAGCCTTTTACCCCAGGGAATAGAGTTGATAATCAGGGCTGAAATAATGGAAAAAGTATTTTGTAAGCCAGCCAACTGAGACTTTTGGAAAGGTGCTGCTGTCAGAGGAAAACAGAAGACTTCAGGAGCAGGTGAACCTATTTGTAAAGGATCTATGAGTCTTAAAGCTCAGTCAAGCTTAGAAGGGGTGTCATGAAGACATCAGGGAGTCTTACCAAACTAAAATGCATCTCTCTGCTTTCCCGAGTTCTCTGTGTGTCTGGACAGACATTTATTAACTTTCACTAACAAATATTTTCTCCTAACCTCCTGTCACATTTGTATTTGCAGACCTCTCCTGACTTCAGTGTTTAGTCCACATCCCCTCTCTGCTTCATGAAAAACTTCATTTCCATGGTCCCAAGAAGTACGTCTTTTATGATGAGATCAGACCCTTGCACAGGAGATGGTGTGCAGTTACCTCCGTGAGGCTGCATTGTTAGTCCCAAGGTTTGACTGGTTGGCATAAAGTCATTTGTAAAAGGACAATAACAAGCATGATGAATTCTTATGCTCTGTGTGTCATGGTACTTAGATAGCTCATAGATAACTACATCACCAATATCTCACAAAGCTGCAGCAACTCAACTCTCTTAAAAAAAGAAAGTAACCTCACAGAAACAACACTTTATCATAATATTTGTGGACAGGCACCAAAAAAATCAATGGTTAAGGATCTACATCTATCACAGCTTGCAGAAAACCTTTTGTTAATATCAGGTCAAGGGAAGCTGCTCTAATTGTCTGGATTCCTATGTCAGCTCATATTCACCTGACACCACTCACTGGCATTAAAATAGATTTTCAGCCCCCTGCTTCATGCATCATAGGCAGCACAGAAAATAAATCAGCCCCTTTAGAGATAATGCTCATGACAATGAAGCCAGTACCATAGAGAAGTTTCCTCATTAGTTATCCCCCTTGCACGTACTGCATTTCAAGTCCTGTGGGGATCATTGAGACCCCAGAAGGCCAAGGCACCCTGGGAGTCTGGACACACCCCAGTAACACACCCCAATATCACTGACACCCTGATATTCATTCCTTCTGGCACAGGAAGGCAGCATGTCCTACAAGGTTTTGAGATGTTGAACTGTGCTGTAACTTTGCCAACAGATACAAGTCAACCTCAGCACAGTAAAGCCACTCAGCATCAGAGAAAACCAAAGGTTAAACAAGAACTTATTATATAAACATTATTAGAACTAAACCTTGATAGCAATTAAATCATAACAACAGAAACAACAATAATAATGTAGTAGTCACAGTAAGTACAATGAGCATGCAACGATTACAGTATAATAGAGATTGCTCAGTGGTCTTCTATCTGCAGCAAATGGTGCCTGCTAAGCACAACGGCCACTGAAAATGGAAGGTCTCCTGTACTCTGGAAGCAATCATACATCAGGCACATAAAGTATCCAACATTTAGTGAATGCTGGGAATAATTTCTGTCACTGAAATGCAGACCATAATTCCAAATGGAAAGGGACAGATACTGGAAGAGGAGTGGATTTGTAGACAGTGTCAGCAGCTTTACCCTTCTGGGATGATGCACTCCGTAGCCTGATTCCTATTGAAGGTCATACGTAGTTTGGCTTTGCTTTGTTCACACTAAAGGGGACTGTGCTGCAGTAATGACAGTGTGAATGCAAGAGGAACCACTGCCTGTTATATCAGGCATCCATCTACCCAAGTCTGCCGTGCTGAAACCAAATGCCTGGGAAGGAGCATACGAATGAGTCAAGCATAGAGTGATCCTACCTCTAATATTTTCTAAGCTTTAAAGCACTTTGCAGCTCAGGGACTTCTTGATCCTGCGGCAAAGCCTCTATATGTAACAAATCTCAATGGATTTCTCTTCTGTGAACATGCTTCATGATCCCTTGATCCCACAGAAACTTCCTGCACCTCCACCCTCCTGTGGCAAGGAATTCCCTCAGATCATGTGTGGTGTGAAGAAATACCTCCTTCTGCAGATTTTGAGCCTGCCACATGCTAGGTTATGTGTATGGCCCATAGTATGAAGGAGGGAGTGAAGAGCTTCCTGAAATGGTTACAACCCTCCCCTCCACACCGTTCAGCCTCCAGCAAGCCTTCACCCTACTTCCTTTCAGTCTCAGAGGCTGAAGACCCCCAATCTGTTTATTTGCTCCTGTTGAGAAAGCTGGTTTGTATTGATGATCATCCTTGTCATTTGTCTCTGCTCCAGTGTTCAGTCCTCAGTGTCTAGAGCCAGGACGTGTCCTCTGGGAAGGGAAATGGAGAGAAAAATGAGCCAGGATATGCTCTGGCAAAGGGCTGGTGCACAGACAGTCAGGGACCAGGTCATGTCAACGGCAAAGAGCAGAACAAAGACCAAAGCAAACACAGCCTTCCTCCTCCAGGGTGGGCATGGTAGAAGAATCCACATCTGAATTTGAAAGGAAATGCAGGAGGCTGGCAGAGGAGAATTAAAAAGTGCATTAGTACTCTCACACGTCACCACAAGTGCTCCATTGACAAGTGCTGTCATGCTCAGCTCAAACAATGCTTCAGGGAAGCCAGGGACACACTTCTGAGGAAGCGCATGAGAGCCCTGTGAGATCCCTCCGTTTAATACATTACAATGACTAGTTAATAACAGGGCACTTGTAATAAATGGCAATACCCACTTCACTGCAAAGCATCCCATGGCACAGACAGAATCCATTTTCTCCCCAGCAATTTCAGCTGGCTCCCTGCTTTGTTCCTCCTGTGGAGAAAAACACCTCATACCATAGAAGGTGCTGCTGGAAGATGAGATTCATTTCAATAGTCACGTAAAGGAAATTCTTCATGAAACATCTCATTTGCCTATTAAAAAGCAGCTAGGCTCTAACCTCAGGTGGTTTCACCCTCGCAATCTGAAAGCTAATTTTAACCTACAAAGATTTTTACTTTCCCTCCCAGAAAACCTAGACACTTACTTCTATCTTGAGGCTCTCCCTGCTTAATAAATGGCTCTTTACAGAAAATGGTTCACATCTCAGCATATACCCTGGGTAAAGACTGTTTTAGCAGTGGAATGAGGTGATAATGTGCTAGGAGCTTCGCAATCTGTTGCCCCCCAAATACTATTCATTTGGCTAATCTTTCCCTAACAGGTCTGCCATTAAGCAGGAGCCACTTTTACTAGGGCATAGAAAAGGGAGAAAGGATTGAAGTTCTAAAACTTTCTCAACTGATAGGATTCCCACAGATGAACCTGTGCAGAGCTAACGGTATGTCAGGCATTGAAGCCCTTACCATTTTTCAATCCTCCTTGTGCTGCAGCTCAATGTCCCTGATGCTCACCTTTTTGTGAATCATGAGATCATTTCTTGCCTGCTTTTGTGCCAAGTCTTCAGGGTATATAAATCACCATCAGACAAATCTTACCTGTCTTTGTACTGGGGTATTATGAGTGCTCACACAGCCTGTTAATGGACAGTAGCTGCTGGGACCAGTATGGTCTAGCTGGCTACAGGTGTTGCTGGTGTGGGAAGCTACAGTCCCAGCCACCATCCCTAGTACACCACGTGTGTAAAAAGCCTGAAGGTCTAAGCTTTTCCAGTCGATTTGCCAGTAACCACAGGTGTCTCATCTGATGATACTCCCCTAGCCTCAGGACACTGAATGCAGCATCCTCCTCACTATTCCCTTTGCATCTGAGTGTCAAGAGCACCAAACAGGTAAGGTGCTCTCCTGGCAGGCCCATAGCTAGAGGGAAAACCTGCAGCAGCAGTAGAAAGCTATGAGTGGCTTTAGGGGCAACACCATCAACCACAGGGATCTGCTTTTTCTTCTCTCTCTTTTTTTTGCTGCTCAGTGTTGGTTATGCTTCTGTCACCAGGAATTTTCCTAGGCAGGAAAACTCTTCTGCGGCTTCTTTTCGTCTTGCAGCAGTAAGTGCTTTAGCTGAACGGAGTTAGAGAGTTGCCTGGACTCAATCCTGAAGTTGCTGTAGCTAAACTTTGAAGGATGGCACCACAGGGCTTTGTAAGTGTCCCTGAGTTATGTGATGCTCCTTGCCCATGAATCAGAGGATCATAAAGGACACTGCTCCTACGTACTCAGATGATGACTTGTAGCCCCTCTCACCTAGTAGGCTATAGTCCAGGTATCAGTGGCTCCCATTATTCACCCTGGCAGCTTTCTGCCAGCACATGTGAATTGGCTCAGCCTGGCTGCTGAGTCTTAAATTAAGCTCATGCTTTTTAAGAAAAGTCTGATATCCCTCATCTGAATGTTTGTTTAACAATGCAGAGTCCTCCCAGCTCACCAAGTGCTTCTCCCTGTATAACGTGCATCCAGGCACACACGCACACCTGCCTGGCAGCTGTGGGAAGCAGCAAAAGAGCAGAGAGGGCCAAGATGAGCCAAGGGAAGAACAAACTGGCTTTCCTTGCTTCCCTGCTGCTCACAGTGACCTTACGTATTGCAGTTTTCCAATTCTTCTTGGCAAAGGGGTTACAGCTTTCTCTTGATATCTTGTCTCTGGTTCTCACTTGCACAGCCAAATCAAACCCTGGGTGTTGGCTCCATCCTCTGCGTTCAAAGGTCAGGGGTTACCTGCTTCTAGAAGATGGGGGTAAAAGTGAACTTTCAGAGGCAGAGCTGCTTTATAACTCCTCCCATAGGAGTGAAGATAAAATCATTCCAGACTCACGGAAAGCAGGGCACAGAGCAACCAGCTGACTTGGGGCTGCAGAGGGAGGGTGTCTTACACCTGCATTACTTGTTTGGAAGCAGGGGTGATGCCAGCATCACCAGCACCTCTGCTTTCCTCCTGCACACCAGTATTGTCCGCATATTGATTGGAAAGGATTTGCAGTGAAGCAGATGAGAACTGCTGGTGTAAATCCCCTTGGCAGCCTGGTGAGAATAAATCCCTCTCTCTTCCCCTCTGCTGTCACTGCTAGGAATGATATTAAAGCTGTGGGACCAAGGATTTCCAGATTTCAAACAATGAAGTATTTTAATTGCACTTCAGGGTAATTCAGTATGGAGCATACAAGGCACTGCAGGCAGAGAAAATAGCTACTGTGGAAAATGTCTGCAGTTTTCAGGGATTCCTTTTATTGTTGACGACATCCAAATATTTCTGCCCTTGACTAAGTGCTCCCTGTTCCCCTGCATCTCTCAGCAGCCCCTGCAGCAGCCAAACAGAATTGCTCTAGAAAGAATAAACACCCAAAGCACGAACATAAAATCCCTCAGTTAATGAAGGGGGCTTCTCTGCTCACTGATTTAGTATGAAGGCAGCTCCTACTGCAGGCTCAGGCAGGGCTGGCCGCCTGCATGTGCTGAATTGCAACAAGGACACAGAATCTGGGGAAGAAATGCCGCTAAGGCAATTTACAGCCTCCTGCTCCAGCTTTCCTCCCTTACGGCTTCACTCCTCTGAGGGAAGCCCCTGCTCGATCTGACTGTAGTTATTCATTATTTATGGAGTGATGCAAACACATCTAATGCAAGGATTATTTTCACCTCCCCCCAGCACCTTGGGGGCTGTCAGAAGCAGAAGCAACCAGAAACTAACTCCCCTTCTGATTTCACTCCCTTCTCCTACAAACTGGGCCGGCGCAGGCGCAGCCCTTCACTTGCTGAGGCTCATGCAATGCTTTTCCTAGTGCCATTCAGAGGTTGCATTCTTAAGCTTTGTGACCACAGTCCCACTTCAACAGGTTAAAATGTCCATGAACGTGGTCTGGGCTCTTTCTAAATGTTTGTGTTATAAACATTTAACATTTACTTTAGACTTGACCCCAAGATTTCGTGCAAATCTTTCTAGTATGGTAGCTTTCAGCTCCATCCTTCTTGAGACACCATGGATGACTTTTGACACAGGTTGACTCATGGCTTAATCCTTGAGTAGATGAGGTTATTTATACTGTAGCCAGCAGCGGCTGGATAAAGGAAACCCAGAGGGCGAGGATAAAGTAAACCCAGAGGGCCAGGCAAAGCTTACCTCACCTGCCTGATGCATCTTCAGGACACGGTTTGTCTTTTCCACCCAAAGGTGTGCTAACAACGCCTTCTGTTCCAGAGAAGATGAAGTTTACATGGCTGCCAGATTACTCCTGCAACCACCCTGATGACGCTAGGTATGTGATAATGAACTAAAGTTTGCACACATGTGTGCGCACACACACACGTTTGCACACTCAAGTTCTACCTTGAGGAGACAGCCAACAAAAAAGTTTTCAGAAGAGGAAAAGGAAACATCTCCATCTCAGCCTCTTTTTGATATGGGCCAGCAGACATCACCAAATACAGAGGCATAGGTAGGGCCTTCTAGGTAGCAAAGGGAATTACATGTGGCATGGTTTTCTTTACACTCAAATTAGACCTGGGATTCATGATTTTTCTGCAGCACACTGAGCCCTCCCCGTCCTGTGTCCCAGATGACATGGCTCTGAATGCTGGATGTAGGTTTCCTTGAAGCCCAACCATGCTGCTTACCGACAGACAACAAGATGCATAGGAAGGGAGAGCTCCCGGCATGGGGCAGAGCTACAGGGGATGTACACCCATCCCCACCTCTCAGGGCAGGATCAGTATGTTTGACCTGTCTCTGGCAGGCCTTCATACACTGTGTTTGTGGAATATTACTATATTTCCCCTGCCTGCAGCTGCTCCTTGCCTTTTCCGCACTAATCAGTTACCAGAACCTTTACTTATCTGTCAGGTTTCTGAAACTGTTAAACCTGCTCTTCTTTCCCATACCTACCAGGTTTGTCCTCTCCGCATTGTTTGTAAGGATGTGAGTTGTAGCCTGAGCTATTTATTGTATGCCTCTAGCCTTGGAGCCACCGAGAGGAAAGCTCACATCTATATCGGTCCTTTGGGGCAGCTCTCATCACAGTGAAAATGGAGCCCTTGCCTTCCCTGCTGGCTTCCCACAGCCATTCATCAGGCATCAGGAGGACGGATTATGTTACTCTGTTGTTTATTGCTCACAGGGTTCATATCATTGTCACAGTGCTGTGTTTTCATTTGTGTGGTTGTACAGGCTACTAAAGGGCATGAACAAATCCTAGCTCCGAACTGACCCATGTCAAGGCAGGTGCTTTCTGCCTTAGGATGGCAATAAGGCCTCTGAGCAAAGAGGAGCTGAGGGCTCTGAATTGCAAGAAGAGGGAAGATAGACAGGGTTGCAGTAATAAAAAAATAATAAGTGCATTTCTCTTCCATATCCATTCAGTAATTTCATCATGAACAAAACCAGGCAAAATCCTTCCTCCCTAAGCCGATGTACACTCCAGCGTACAATCCATTGTATTTTATGCATATATAAAACATTTACATATGCATGCATGCATGTATATGCATGAACATCTATCCACACATAAGAAATCATGTCCTTTGTGGCATCTCTTATTAAGTGGTAATGCAGAAATCCTGTTGTCCCCACCATGTCCACCTTGCCCTTCAACCAGTCAGGTTTGTGCCTCCTCAGAGAGATGCAGAGGGCTAAGATGCCAAGTTATGGCTTGTTTTGTCATGTAAGATTAGGAAACGCTTAACAGAAGTTGTTGCATTCTAGCTACTTGCAAGAGAGCACTCACACTGCAGGTTCCTAACAATTCTTCCCTCTTACCTTTGCAATACCTTCCCTCCTAGAACAGCTGAGTACCAGGGGGTTGTTGCATGTCATGGAAGAAGATCCCGAAGCTGGAAATAGGTCATTTGGCTTACGTTCTGCCCTCTTTTACTGACTGCCTGTATCACTTTAGGCAAGTCATTTAATGGATCTGTAGCACACTTCGCCCACCTGGAAAGGAGCTACAGTAAGCACATCAGCCCTTTGATAACTATTGATGAAATGCACTACTAAGCCTAAAAATAAGAAGATAAAAACATAAGAAATGTCTGACTGGCCTGGAGCAATGGTCCATGGAGAGGATTCCTCTGCCTATTACAGTGGCGGTAGGAAATGCTATCTAGCATGAGCTGCTCAGCTATTGTCCCCATCCATCTCCTGCATCTGCAGTCATTGGACCAGTGGGGCTGAAGGGCACATAAACTATTCCCCTTAGTAACTATTCATAGACATATTTTCCACAACTGTGTGCTATTTGGAGAGCTGGCAGAGCTGCTTTAGTAAGACATGTTTCAGCTGATGTCCTTCTTCCTCGTCATGGTCTATATTTTGGTTTCCTCACGTGCAAAGCACAAGATAGAGGTGCGGGCAGGAGAAAACCTTGGCTGTGCTGAGGATAAGTGGAAATGTCAGTGAGCACCATGGGTTTAAAAAACCAAATAAGAAGTAATTAAAAATACGTGGGCAGGAGTTGTACATTCCCTTGTCCCATCTGTAAATATAGTGTTGGATTTAGTATATCAACACCAACATTTTAATTAATCATTGCTTCTAAAACGCTTTGTGGGTGAAAACCTAATGCAGACAAAATTATTATTAATAATACTTCTAGTAGCATTTCACTTTTTATTGTTACATTATCATGCATTAATATAAGATTATTAGTAATGACAAAAGCTTGCCCCTTAATATGCGAAGGGGCATCTTTAGCTCTTTCCAGAACAAAAAGACCAGTACTACTCATTAAAGATTTCCCCTACATTTTAGCCAATAGCCACTTTATAATTTTATCATTGAAATTAACCACATAGTCACAGGCTGAGACAGTCGTAATTAACAACAACAGAAAAAAGAAATGGAATGCACTCCAGTAAATAGAAGCAGCCCTCTCCTCATGCACCTCTCCCACCCCCCCCAAATGGTGCAAAATACATAGGGGACCCTGTTGTCATAGTAACTGACATTACAGCTTGCTTTCGATAATTAATGGAGGGCTTTGCNCTCCCTCATGGCACCTCTCCCACCCCCCCCAAATGGTGCAAAATACATAGGGGACCCTGTTGTCATAGTAACTGACATTACAGCTTGCTTTCGATAATTAATGGAGGGCTTTGCTATTACAGTATTCTTGAAAATTCACTTTCCCCTGTGCTGCACTGCAGAATGCAGTATCATTTCCCCATTCATAAATATTTCATTACCACAGTCTGCTGTGTTTCATCATCACCGATAACACTCAGCCTAATCCACCCATTGCTGAATTCATGTAGCCCTGTCGGTAGAGCAACTTTCATTTCCTCCTTCCACTTCTGCAGGCTTCATTTTTCTTGTTCAGTGCTCTTCTGCTGCAAAACTGTCATCGTAGGCTAAGTACTGAGACCTTTATTTTTCTTTCTCTGAAAAATAAATGAGTGGTAAAAGCTCTGCCCAAGTAAATAGCATACAGCCACACACATGCGCAATGTTTCCATCACAAATATAACTTGTCTGGATCACTAAATGAAGATGTTTAGATCAGTGATGGAGAACTGCAATATGTTACTGTGGAAGGAAACTCAGGATCTGATTCAGCAAAATATCAGGGTACCTTCAGACATGTGCATTGTCCTCTGATGACAGCTGTAAGCAACAGAAGTGATACTTTCATCCAGAGGACTGGTTGGGGCATAGTAAGTTTTATAAATAACATACTAGTAGAGAATACCCAAAGCCAGTGGAGCAAACAGTGGTGGTAATACAGATGGCAAGGAGAGAAGAAATAGAGAAATTATTTTTTTCCTTAATATCAAAACTCTATCAAATTAACCCTCATGTGCTTACATACATCATTTCTATTTCTATCCATGTGGAGAGCACTTGAGATTCCTTGTTGGGCCTCACTTGACTTATTCTTCTTCTTCTTTTTAATAATTTTCTCTTGTATGCTGCTATCCCTTTGAAACAATCTGGTAGCTAAAGACTGAGAGACCATAAGGAGTTAGTGCTCACCTCTCTAATGCCAATTGCAAGGTGTCTCTCCTGTAACTTGGTGATACACATGCCTTAGGCTGCCTTTACAAAGGGGGAGGCTACAGAGGTCAAAGGGAAGGAAAATGACAGATGGATCCTATCAGACAGAACATTACATGAATCTGGCCTGTTTTGTAATAAGTATCACAGGTGTGACGCAGTTTTCCTCTGGGAGGGGTTAAATCCTGGATAAGGAATCATGGTGCAAATGATCATTATGGGAGGACTACTGCACACATCCCTTGACAGGCACTATATAAATGTACAAGGAAAATTTGTTTCATCTATTCTGCATGTAACAGAAATAGCTGGGTAAAAAATTGCACAGCCCATGCAATAAATAGCAGTTAGCAGTTATTTGCCTATGCCATGCAATCTGCAAGACCTGCTAGGATGTCATTTATGTTGACACATTTAAACAGAGACTCTCTGAAAATCCATTTTCTTCCAAGCTTCATAAAAAACCCATACTTTTTTTTTCATGTATTTTCAATTCAGAGTCAGTAGTTTCGTATAGCGAGAAGGGAACACTGGCAGTGCATTGAGGGAATCTTGGGTATTATTTACCCTTTTGTAAAATAAAATATTAAAATAAAATAAATATAATAAAATAAAACAAAATAAAACAAACCAAATTTGATCCCTTGTAAGTAACCGTAATGATCTTCTCTCGCATACTATAGATTTCCCACCATCAGGAAGGAATGAATATACAGAACAGAGGAATTCACAGCAGTCCAGGGATTTTTTTTCCTCTTTACATGGGATGTGACTCTGGTGAACAGATTTCATTTTCAAATGAGCTGGTGGAGTCTTTCACCCAAGCATGCTGGGATGGAGAGTTTCATGGAGCCGAACAAATACCAGTCGAAGCCAAAAGGGCCTGTGCCAACATCCAGCAGGGAAGTTTGTAATATCAGTTAAATACAGGACAAAGACTCAAATTGCCTGTAGTCCTCTGTGTTAATCTTCAGGCGTATGTTAGAGAGATCAGCCCTGTAAAGGGAGAGTCCAAGCATGCTTAACGTGGGCCCAAGCTTTTATTCACGTAACCCAGACATCAATCTTACCTGAGCATACGATGGCCCTGTCTCCCCAGAGACAGCCAAAATTAAGTAAGCCCTTCAGAGCTGAGTGCTGTCCCCAACAGCGTGGAGGGATGCACAAGTTTAAGCCCAGCTGGCAGCCACCCATCTTCCTCCTGCTGCATAAAGTCGTGGTGTGGCCCCTAAAGACATCAGTCTTGCAGGGCACCCAAGCCCCAAGCAAGAGCAAACAGTGGGTTATTTTCAGCAATGTTCCTTGCAGGCTGAACTTGAGGAGTGGGAAATGCCTCAGTCTGCAAAATATTTCAGGAGCAAAGTTCATAGTAGAGCTGAAGCCAGGTTCCCCGACATTCCCAAATGCAAAGGGGCATGGGCTAAAAGCCATTAGTCTGAGGAAAAGTGAGCCCTGATTCCCCACACAATCACCCTGCTGCCTCCCATGACATTACTGGCATACAAATGGTTGTGTTCAGCCTTCATCCATCCAAGAGCTGTCAGCAGGTAACTCTTCAACTCCACAGTTCACAGGGGCCTTTTTTGTTTAGTTCAGGTTTAGAAAAGGAGAAAAGCAGGTGAATGTTTTGTGCAATACATATGTCCGCCTGCTCTGAGGACTTATTGGTAGTGACACATGAGAGGAAATTACTCTTGACAATAAGGCTATGATGTCTTTTCCCTACTATTTCAGACAGAAAAATGTGCTTGAGTGTGTGGGTGCAAGAGAGAAAGCAAGACTGTAAACGTATGCGTTGGCTTATATGCAATTGCCATTTTATCTTATTTTCTTTTAAGTTTCCCTATGATTTCACTAGTTTTTAAAGAGATTTACTAGACTCTGTTCTCCCTTCCTTCTTCAGAAGCTCAGTCATACTTTCACCAGAAAGGGTGGCCCCTGAGGCATTTTTCACCATTTTCTGTATAAACTCTATGGTCCTCACCCTGCAACCTTCAGCAGCAGCAGAGTTCTAGCCAGTTTCTCCTCCAAACTATAAGATAAAAGCAGCAGACAGCAAGAAAGTTCATGTCGCTTAACACAGCACCCTCTAACTGCCAACCACTTGGCCCTCTCCCCATCTTCAAAGTGACCTTTCTTACACCTTCCAGCTTCACTTGAAGCAATTTTTAGCATGTGCCTCTCACCAGCTCTGTCACCACCAGCAGATCATTCAGTCCATTCTTGCAGGCAAGATCCCAGTCACACACCCCTGGGCCACCAAGGTAAAGGCTTCACATGCCCATCAGGATGTGGCACCAAATGACCGCTGCATTGCTCCAACCACTGCTGCTGCCAGGAGAACCGTCTCCAGTGACCAACTGCAGATGGTCCTGAAAACAGCAGAAATCACCCAAGAGCGAGGTGCATGCATAAGATGCTAATACAGCATTGTGGGCCAGGAAAGTCATACCTGATAGCACAGCAGAGACACAGCCACATGGAGCTGCTGTGATGTTGAGGCTTCTCAGAGCCCCTCCAGCTGTGAGCATGCGTTGTGCTGGGCATGTGGGCTTCAGCAGGTGAGTTTCCTGCTTTGCCACGATGCTCATGTTCTTGCTAGGAATGTTTAGCACAAAAGAGCAGTGACTAGAAGTTACCCACACAGCACCCACCCCAGGCAGAGCAGCTGAATTACCTGGACCCTTTAGCAGCCAGTCATTAAGCAGCAGTTCCTCATGTTGAGCTGTACTAGCATGAAGTTTCCTTGGTTACTGCTGCATGTTTCAACAGGCCTTTGGCAGCCGAGGCACCGCTATTTCCAGCCATTTCCTGGAGCATACGCACCTGATTTTGGCTCTGTGCATTCAAGTTGGCTTCTCCACCTGTTTCTAAGGCCCTGGCTAAAGACGATGGAACCTTTTATACACATCATACTACAGACATAAAGGTACTGTCCTCCTTTCCTGGCCAAGCAGAGAAACATGGACAGCGTGAATGAGTCCCTCTGGGGAGGTATCAGCTTTTGCTAGACCTCCCCCCCAAGGACTTTCTCCCGTTGCACCAGGTGCTTGCTGCAAAACCCACCATGAAGGTTTGGGACAAGCTGCCCACAGGGCAAGGCAATACCCAGAGCTCACTGCAGGGTGCAGACCAAAAGCCTTTCTTCATCTGAGGAGTCTGAACAATGATGGCATCCCTCCCTGCTCTCTGCTCAAGGTTCTGAGGGTGACTGGTACCTCTGGGGCTGGCTGGAGGAAAAGTCCTTGCATTGGAAATGTAGCTGACCCAAGGGCACCTGGCAGGTGCATGTATGAAGTGATGACTAGAAAGTAGGCCAGCAGTTGGTATTCATCAATTCTCAATACAAAGTCCTTTAAGGAGGACTTCAGAGATACAGATTCCTCTCCCACCTACCCTATCATGGAAAAAGGCAAGGGGAAGCTATCCTGCAGTTCTCTTACCATTGTGATATCCCATTTTTTTGGCCCATATTTGTTCACTGTAGGTGAGCTGAAGAAAGCGATTCAGGGAGAGGAAATCCCAGAGCTCAGCAATGTGTCCTGCAAGCCCAGACCCAGAAAACCAGAGATATTTCAAAATGCAGCCTTGATGCCATAAGTTATCCTTAACAGAATATATCGCTTTTCTCTTCCCCTGCTGCACTAAGCTGCTCCGTCACCATGGTGACCAGCTTGAAGTTCAGGGACCGTTTCCCAAGTAGCCCCTCTCACTGTACCACACCAGAGACTAGATGGTCCCTGTACAACTGGGATGTGCTGTGATGTAAATGCAAACATTGCCTCATTAAATACCCATGATAATAAAGTGAGCTTATGTCGGTGTCACCTCTGGAAGTCTCAAAACATGTGGCAAAGGAAAACTGGTGTCAACATTCCCAACTTACAGACTGGCAAACCGAGGGAATGTGACTTCTTCATGGTCTCACTGGTCAGTGACACTGCAGGAAATAAAAAGCAGAGTCCCAACTCCCTTTTTAGTCAATCACACAAATTATCATGTTGCTTACACCTCTCTTTCCAGTCAGGATCTGCCCTGTACCTGGATTTGGAATTACATCACTCATTTCCCCAGATATGAATTTATCATTTAAGTAGGAAACAATGATCTCTGATTCACTCATACCATGGTGACAAGCGTGACTCCAGATGAGGCAGCTAGTCCCAGATGAGGTCCCTTTCCATCCTTTCCCATCCTCCTCATACCAGCAGCCACCAAGCAAGCAGAGGGAAGGGATCTACAGACTCTTGCCAGAGGCCATCCTTCTCCAAAAACAAGACAGTGTACCCAGACTCAATGTTGTACTAGGTAACAGCACCTGATGAACAACCCACAGCTTGAGAGATTTTCTACTGCATTTTTAGGAAAGGTAGGATTCCCAAGATGCCTAAATGAAAAAGGCATCACAAAAAAGCCTAGAAACATGTGTCCTGCTGAAAGACAAAATCCCCATCCATGCTCTAAGTCCTGGGACTCAGTGAAAGGTTTTAGACAGAGAAATTCTCTGTAAGATGGTCCAAAAATAAAAAATAAAAAAAACAGAGCTATTTCAGAGGAGCCTCGCAGCTCTCATGGTAGAAGATGTTGGTGTAACCATTTTGTCAGCTGCCGTAACACGAAGAACCTGCAAGCCCTGGGAATCCCAGATCATGAAGGTTTACACTGGCTTTCAAGCTGACTTCTCACCAGCACATAAGGAAATTTTTAACTAAATAGGTTTTGAGGGGCTCGGATATTTTGGAAGCATGAGAGTGTCAGGATTTTGTCTCAGGCCTGAATGTGTATCTTGTTTTGATGAAATGCTAAATTTCTGGTGGATAAAGTGAGAACTCCAACTCCAACCAACCCCTATGAATAATAAAAACATTCAAAGGAAAATGTTCACTGCTTTATGCATGACTAGCTAACAGCCAAAAGAACTAAATCTGTAGTGAACAAAACACTTGAATATTGGAGAAATCTATCTTAAAAACTAGAGGTAGGGAAACCATACAGTACGTCAGCTATTGAGTAGTAATTGGTACTTTATACAGGACTGCTTGCCTCGGCTCATTTACAAATTAACATTATGGAGAGTGTTTGATTAATTGTGAAGCTAACAGATATTACATTAAACAGTGTTGCAGGCAGCGTAACTGAGAACAAACAATTTTTCATGTCATATGAGTCAGTTCCACAGTGACCATGTGGCTCCAGAAGGATGACATGTTCAACATGCAAGTTCTCACCTAGCCCATTTCCTTCCTTCTTCAATTGCAATGACTCTTCAGTGACTGACTAAGAATGTCTAATTTCATGGGGGGATAAACAATGCAGAACATTTGTATTCTGGACACTTACTCTCCCTCTTAGATCACTGACTGCTTTAAAAAGAAAAAAAAAAAAAAGAAAGAAAAAAGAGCTGTTTTCTACATGAATTACATGAACCATAACCAACACGGCTCATTTTAAAATGTCAATATTAAAACCAGTTAATAATATATTTCAACTTTTCTAAATTGCCTTTCCTGGTTCTATGTGCAGACCTTACTGTTTCACATTTTCCTACTTTTCCAATAGGCCTTTCTTGTCATCTTTGCAAAAATAAATAGAAGTCCCCTTGTCCTCCAGGAATTCAGAGAATGGAAGTTGGGACTCACAAGAAGCAGATAAAAACTACACAAAGAGGCAGTCTTTGCCTATAGCAGCCATATTCAGGCATCAGGCCCAGAGCATTAAACATCTGTGACCAACAGTCTGGTAAATACAGCATTTGCAAGAAACCCTTCTTGAAAAGCCTCCAGGAGCTAAGATGGTGAGAGTGATACGGGCCAAGAAGAACAGCAATTTCGGGACCAGCAAGGTCCATCCTCAATGAGAGTCCCACATGGCCTGGCTCAGGGTCATGCTAGTTCAGCAGATTTCTTCCTGCCCACCCAAAAGCAAACAAGGAAGCCAGGTCAGTATGCCAGACCCTGCTGCCTTAATTGCAAAGACATGGGGAAAGGCAGTTGCAAAAGGAACTCCTGCCTAGATAATTCATCAGTTAACGAAATTCTGCCAAACCAAACCAATTCTTTTCTGGTTTCAATTACAGAAGTTATTCTTTATATCCCATCTTAAACTGCTGCCCTGTGTTGCTGTTTGCTATTAGGTTATTTCAGTCCCGTGGTTGCTGCATTTCAGTGTCAGCTGCAGAAATTCTCCCATTGCATGGATTCACACGTGCACATCCCTGATTTGAAATGTACTTTTGGACCCTTCTGGACTACTGGGGCTCTGTAAAAATAAGTCATTACCATAATCATTACCAATGGAACAATTTTCACTTTCCCATTTGCAAGACTATTTTCAAATAGCACCACTGGCCTAAGGAACTCTCAATCTGGCACTTTCCATGACTATTAAACAAACCTACAGATTTTTCTTAGCTCTTACTGTTAATCTTTTCATTCAGTTTTATCTCCCTGTTATCCTCTGAGCATAAAACCAGTCAAAACTCGTTACAGAGAATATCATATCACAGGAGCTAGAAATGGAAAGAACCTATTAGATCACCAGTTTGTTCTCCTGCCAATTAACGCCTGCTCTCTGGAGTACCTTTCCTAATGCTTTGTCCAGTCTGCCTTTAAAAAGGACCAAGCAGCTGGGCTCCTGACTTTTCCCTCGGGAAACTGTTCCACAGCCGAATACATCTCACTGTCAGGAAATTTACTTTACATTCAGCCTGACTGTCACACTATTAGCCCTTGTTATACCTCTGCGTGTCACACTAAAAATTCCTCTCTTGCGCTCAGGAGAGTGGGAGGCTGCTCATACTCATCAGAGCACTATGTGTCTCACAAACCACACATTTGTTAGTCATTCCCGAGCTAAGCTCTGCATCGGTTTATATTCGAACTCATCCACCTGTACTTCCATCTCTCCTGATCAGCTTTGCCACTCTCCTCCAAAAATTCTCCAGATTTGTCAGTACCCCTCTAGCTATTGAGGACTCGGTATTAATGGTACCAGATATTTTGGTATTTGGGACACGAGGTGAAGCTAGAGGAGAGGTTCAAACAAATCCAAAGCACACTTTCTTTTTAACACAGCTAAGTTAAACTGAGCTTCTTGCCACAGGACATGAATAATAAAAGTTTGCATGGGTACAAATGAAACAGAGTAAGTTGATGGAAAAAAAATAATGTATCGAGAGCTCCTACCTGTATGATCTTGTATTTAAGTGCCTGGACTTCCATGCCATGCTCATCATATTGAGACAAGAACAATATGCTATTTGGTAATGTGATTAAATACTTTCAAATATGCTCCCCTTCCTTTCACAAGAGAAAATGTGTTTCAGTCACCACCATGAGTCTTAGCTCTGACAGCACCCTACAAAGATGCATAAGAGTTAAGTCTCCTCAATGCAAGCAGTGGCAGTGCACACTGCCGTCAGTGAAGGGAAGGACCAGAGGGAGGAGAAACATTGCAGTTCTCTGCAGCATCATGATTGGAGGGATGCCCTTGCATGGCTAAACCTTACCACTAAGCATTTTATATCCCTCCATACAGCAGACCCAAGGTGCCAAAGAGCTCCTGGTTGGGAACATCAAATCTTGCATCAGGCCAGGCATGCTAAAGCCCCAGGCAGCAACTGTGTAGCTGCTGACAATTCCATACACACACCAGACTGAGGTACTTGCGGAAGACACATCCACAAAGGACCAATGTCCTGTGAACATGCTGCCAGTTACCCCCTTTAGCCTCATCCAACGTGTGCTTTAAGGACAGAGGGCTGGGGAGGAGTAGAGGAAATTAAATACTTGGCGACCCACCTCACCTCACAGTTTCCTTCCCTCCTCCTTTGTCTCTCAGTCACCATAACACTTATGGTTCAATTTTGCAAATTCAGGTGGAGGAAGCATCCAGTGTAATTTATTAAATGCCACTGCAATGAAGAGAAGCAAAGTAGTGAAGTAGGGTCTAATCCTGCCCAGTGCTGCAAGGATCAGGTAAAGCAGCAAGGTCATCTTTTCCTGCACTGCTGCAGGCATTCACCACCTACAGCACAGGACTCTGGTACTGGATCAGAGGGAACCCTGGGGCACCTGGATTCAGGACTTAACCTGCAACACCAGACAAAACCCTCTCAAGCCTTCAGTTCATGTGTCTGGTAAATGTATATGGTTTGATCATCATTTGAAAATATTATTGTCACTATTATGAAAAAGTCTCATATTTAAGGTCAAATTTTCCCCTTCTTTTTAGGTCTGCCATGAGGTGAGGGGATTTCATAATAACCCTATTTTACCCTACTCACAGGGCATGCTTTTCCAGAGAGCTTTCTGGATGGGGGCCCAATGCATAGTGCTCTGGCTTTACTTAGAAAATAACCCAGTGACCATGTAGGAAAGGCCCCTGGGATCACCATGGCCTGCTGCGGACCTCACAATCTATGAAAAGATTGCACAGAGCCCTTTAACTTGAGTTTCTACAAATCAGAAAGACTGAAAGAAGGTTCTTGGTTTGGCTCAACATCAGTCTGGATTGCAGAGGTGGTTTCCAGACAGAGATGGCCATGCACTATGCCATCTCTATCTATCTACATCATCCTCTTCCCTAGCAGCATGGAAGAGTTACTATTTGAATGCAAGGCCAATGGTCTCACATGGATCATCTCACATCTCATCACCGCTGGGAAATTTCATTACTTTTCTCCATTAAAATATCAGTGCTAGGAGAGGAACCACTGTTCCTGGACAACATCTCCTCCAGCTGATCTCCTTCATAGCTTGGTGAAAGCGGCAGCAATGAAGTCTCTGAAAGTTAAGAGCTGCTTTCCCATCTGTTGCCCTGTCCCCTGAAATCCTTCCTCCCAGAACATAAAAAGGTTCCTTCCAAGGATATAACTGACACATCTTACAGTGGCTCTACTGAAACACACTGAACCCGAGGTAGGAATTTCTTCTCCCTGTCCCAACCACGTGTTGTTATCCCTGGCCTTAAAAAGGATCTCTTTCAGGTGTCATGACAGCCCACCCAGCTGTCTGGGCAGAAACGCGCTCACAGATGCACTGGTTCCTGCTCAGCTTGGCAAACCCATGCCCACGAACAAGAGCCCTCCAGAAGTCCATGTTGCTCCTGTAGACCAAATTCTGAGCTGTGGGCTGGGCTGGCCAGGCAAGGTGGCTGGGAATGTGGCTGTCCTGGCTGCACAGGAGCAAGCAAGTAATGCAGAGAGCTGGGTGCTTTTGAAGCCCTGAATGTGACATATTTTACGTAAGCCCTAATGCTGCTTAACAACTTCAACACTGTGAATGGTTGAGGTTCACCCTGCAAAGTACCATAGAGGGTGTTACAGAATAAGCAAAGAGGGTGCACATGTGTGAACAAATAGAAAGGAAGCCAGAATACTACCAAACAATTTTCCAAAACATGAATGAAAGAGCCTTCAGCAGCAAAGCTGTCCTCTGTTGGAGCCCCACGGGCTGCACTAATGTGGAAATGATACCACTGCACAAGCCTACCCTCTAGCAAAGATCAAAACTGACTTTTATTAATAACTTTAAAGAGGCTATGGTTATATTTTTGTTATCTCTTTTAATTAGGGCAGAGCATTTAAGTTGTTCAAATTTCTCTTATAAAGCTGGCCTTTCTTAGTAAGTCACCTTTCTTCCCACAAGGCAGAAAAAGACCTGCATTGTCACCAGCAGCAGGTGTTACACAGTAGCCTAAAACATATGCCAGAAAGTCTTTCAGGCTGAAAAGAAAATGTCTCAAGTGGGAAAAGGGAGTTCTCTGCCCAAAATTTGATTGCTCTTTGAAGGGAGAGTGCTCAGAAGACTGCTGGCTCTCTGACAGCAGGAGGCCTCAGAAAGTATTGGATTTTTCTTGGGAAAAGGTGATTTCTGTGTATTGGAGCAGAGCAGTAGGAGAGAAAAGTTTCTAATCACACAGAATATGGGGAACAACAACTCTGCTTTTGTATCCACAGCACAGAAATAAGGCTCACATCGCCCACTCCAACTGATTTCATATGTATGCGTGTGTGCAGCACATGAATAACGTAATCTGGCAAGGTGCTAAAGATCTCCTTAGCAATGCTGGTCTACCCTCCTTGTTCAAAAATAAGAGGTAAGGCTGTCAGACCAGGAACAACAGGAAATCATTTAATTCTTAACCAAATTCACATTTTTCAGTTTCTACAAGTAGGAAGGAATGAAAAGTGATGCAGGCTATATAGCACAGTAACACACCATCCTGTAAACACACACAGAAGGCTGCTGTTATTATTTATCAAAAATGCACTTGTAATAGTTTTCTGGAAGCACATGCAGGGAACCATTCTGAGCATCAGGTGCTTACTAATATGTTGCCTCCCATTTCTGAACTTTCAGTCAGCATATGGTTATTCACATTGACAACCTTCATTACAACCCTGCTATTTCTGTCTCCCTAAGTGTCCTGGGTTCAGCAGTAGCAGTCATTTTTCTCCTTCTTAGTAGCTGGTGCAGTGCTGTGTTTTGACTTTTGGCCTGGGAACAGCACTGATAACACCAATGTTTTTAGTTGTTGCTAAGTAATGTTTATTCTGACCAAGGACTTTGTGAGAGTCGTGCTCTGCCAGGGAGGAGGGGAGGCCAGGAGGAAGCAGAGACAGGACACTTGACCCAAACTGGCCAAAGAGGTATTCCATACCATAGCACGTCATGCCTGGGGAGGTAATGGGGAGTTACCCAGAAAGACATACACTTCCCAGTCGGGTTCGTTTTGGTGAGTGGTATCGTACTCTCTTCCCTTGTTATTTCCTTTATCATTATTATTATTGGTGGTAGCAGCAGTGATTTGTGTTATACCTTAGCTACTGGACTGTTCTTATCTCAACCTGTGGGAGTTACATTCCTTCGATTCTCCTCCCCATCCCTCTGGGAGCAGGGAGGAACCGGGGTTGGGGGGGGGAGGAAAGAAAGAGGTGGGGGGAATGGAAACTGGGTTTAAACCACAACACTAAAGGAAGCAAGGGTGTATGCAATAGTGTCCATCCTTCCACTGTCAGTGACCTTTGCCGACTTGAACCCCATTGGATAAACTCATTCATGCTTGACTTCAAGGTGAAGGTCTCCAAGGCATGATGTTCTGGCAAACTTTGTGAAAAACAGCTGAGAGAACAGACCCAAACATCAATAGCTGTGCACAGAAGTCATCAACCTGCTTTGCTTAGCCCCTTGGCAAGCCAGCATGAAAGCCCTCTGAGCTAGCTTCTAGCAAGGCACTGGGCATTGAGCAGAGTACTGTGGTAGAAAGGGGTGAAGAGCTAAGCTTTGGGGTAACAGGAGAGAGCTTAAATAGCACTTAAGAGATTGTAGGAGCAAGGAATCATTTCAAGGGAAGGCCCATGGAGGTACATTTACACATATTGTAAACACAGGCCAGAAATTTGAATGCAATCGGGTTCCATCTATGCTGCTGTGCAGGGCACATGTGCTCAGAGCCTCCAATGCCAGGAGCCCAGATAAGGGCTTCCTGATGGACACTGAGCATATATCTCTGGAGATCTGTTTGGTGATCTCAGATGGTCCCATCTCTCCTGAAAGCACTCACCAAGCTGCCGAACACCCAACAAAAAGGGCCTTGGAGGGGGTACATGAGGTTAGGCCTTTGACTTGCATTAAATCTTTGCAAAGTCCCTCATGATTTGGAAGATACAAACCTACAGAGCCACACCAATTTCTATACTGAGATCTTTCAATAAATTGTGAATGACTATTAGTTTCTCTACCACCAGTGAGTAAGAATCTGGCATAAGAATCAATAATCCCTTAAATTAATCATCAGTTATGACAATAACTGATGACCAAAAAGCCTGGCTGTGCATGCTAATTATTTACTGTGTGTCTATGCAAGGGCAGGCAGCCAAACTCACATCCGTGCCTCCTGGAAGCATGGTGGAAAGGAGGGAAGGTAATTTAGACAGGACATCAGAAGACTCCCGCCTTGCTGCTCAGCTACCCTGTGATCACTCATTAAACCTGCTCCCCTCTCTCAAAATGACACCAGTGTCACCACGATCACCAACTGCCAGGTTATGAAATGTTTCAAGTGACTAAACATTTGGCCTTGTGCCTAGTGGGACATTCAAAACTGTGCAGACACCCACAAAATCCCACAAGCAGTTACCTGTACCAGTCAGGGGCTAATGATTTTTTAATCCCAGCCCTTGGTCTCAACATGCCTCACATCTGTAGATGGAGATGACAATAGCCATTCATGAGCACACAGTGACTGCTGAAAAATGGCTGCACAGGCACCGCATCACGAGATGCATCTAATTGATGCTTAGCTGCAGCAAATACCAACACAGCGCTTCTGGCTGTATCATACTGCGATACAAGTGAAGCTGCAGACACTGAAATAAAAAGAGAACAGTCTACCGCCCATTTAAGTGGCAGCTGCTCTGGGTGACTGCAGTGCTGCCCAGCAAATTACTGAGCAGGCAGAGGCACAATTCCCTGGACTGCGTGTTAATCACCTGCATCCAGAGGGTGAGCACAGAGAGACCCTGCAGTAATGCAGTGTGGGAGGACAGGCTTTAGGCTGTGGTATAATAAATCTCCCTGCCTACAGCTTGACAGTGTTTCTTCATCAAAGTTATACCAAACTTGAATAGAAAGGAGTGTAAGAGAAGGTAAGCAATACTGAAATAAGAAAGCCAGGTCACTGCAGAAGTGATTTTAGGCAGTTTTCTAAGTATAAGAGGCAGACTACACCATTCTTGTAGTTAACAGTGGGCATAAAAAGAGTAACAGAGGCCATCTGACAAAAGCACAAAATCATGAAAACTGCCAAACATGCGAGTGCATCAGATGTTAATGATGATCAAACCTTATACAACAGATTCTGGAGAAGTCAGTGCCTTCACCCAGCATATGCCTGCACTCTATGTTGAACTGCAGTTGTCTTCTCTGAGATTCTCAGCTTAAAAGTCATGTGCAATTACAGTAACATTTAAAAGCAGGTAGTAAGTGCCGATGGCTGATTTCTAGTGTCCCCTACAGATCTGTTCAAGGTCCTCACAAGATTGCTTCAGTTCTTGTGGTCCTTCAGAAGCAACACTCACAATATCTTAAAATTTGATCAGGATGTGTGTAATTAGTCAATATGGCCTGTTCTACATAGAAAGCAAATCTGTTTTACAGAAAGATACAGACAATAGCAGAAGAGAGCTCTGAGCTTTAAAAATGCAACTACTTATTTCAGAGCTGAACTACAAACCCATTTTCTCTCCCAGATGGTAGCAATTCTGATAGACAGTTAAGCAATGTCAACTAGCATGCCTCAAATACCCAGCACAATCATTTGTCATTAGTTCTTTGTGTGTTTGGGGTAGTAGTGCAAGACACAGAGTGCTTTCCAACCTGGGCTTAACTAACAGCACCAGCCAACCCTCAGTCAACCAGCAGTGAAGACAGGGTTCTTTAGTTTTAACCAAATATGAACCCCATGAGACGAACATAATTCTGCTTTTTAGGTCAAGACTTCCCATGTTTACCTTGATCGACTACTGTCTCAGCCATGAATGGGACAGCTGAGTTCAGCATTAGTCACTGCAGACAAAACCTACCAAACATAAAGCCCACAACTTTCCTTTTTGAACCCCTACATGAAACTACTCAAAGGCTGAGACAAGCTCTTATTCTGAACACAACTACACAGAGTAAGAAAACAGTAAATTCAGGCCTGAAGTATGGCTATCAACCCGCAGAAAGGACAGGAGGAACAGTAACACTCTCAGTGAAAGGCAAACAATGGCCACCACTGATTTACTGATCCTGTTTGGGTTCTCGGTACAAAACTGCTTTCAGATTTGTGCAACTGTTTGATGATGCCCGGCAATACTACAGCTGAGGTCACTGAAGTCTCAAGGGTAAAAACACAGAGCAATTTACTGCTTATCTACCTCTCAACACTTTTCCTTTGCAGTATCTTTAATGAGAACATCAAAACCAGGGAAGTCTCAGTGCACTGTAAATTTGCTGCTGGTTTATGGGGAAGATCCCTAACTGGGTGTTAAAGCTAAGTCTAGTCTTCTAGGAATCACAGCTAGCTTGAAAACCAATGGCAACTAGAAACAAAACCTGTACCCAGAACATTAAAACATTACATGCTCTTCAGCCATAGGAATCCACAGCCAGTTCTCCTGGGGATGTGCAGCTTTTTTTTGCTACAATTGACTTTTTTTCTCTTTTCTTAAAGGATGCTGATATAAACCCCATAAGCACACAAAAATAAATACAAGCAGTTGATTAAACCAAGAAGCAAGGCCTTGTGCCTCTGACTACACTAATCAGTCAGCACACACATTAGTTACTCAAATGCTGCTCCCCTTAATATTTTCACATGGCATGGTACCGCTTTTATCTTGAGGAACTCATCCACCTTTAAGTAGCTCATCCAAGACTGAGGGATGTTCATGACACAGACCACAGGGCAGCAGAGATTAGCAAATGAACTTACCTCAGCAGCTACGTTGTTCTTGGTATTCAAGCTGTCTTGTCTACCTTTGTGCTAAATACATCTTAAGAAAAATCAAATAACAGCTGAGGGTAGCCCCTTCCTTGACAGAGTTGGTCAGTGACAGTACCAAGGACCTTCCTCAGTCAAGTTTCTGTATTTCAACCATGGATCAGCCCAGCCCATGAGATAATGTTAGCATTATCTGTCTGTGATCAGTGGTACAATAAATCATGGCTATTGCACCCTTAGATTCTCATGGGCACTCTATTGGTACCCACAAGGGACCATATGGTTTGAGAGTGTACTACTGCCCATAGCAAATTTCCTCAGTAAAATTAAGATCAGGATTTTATTTTTTTTTTTTTTTTTTTTTTTTTAGTAGATTAATTTTATTTTATATTTTAAA
>NDXB01014129.1:214350-241588 GCA_002631895.1 Agapornis roseicollis
TTTTTTTTTTTTTTTTTTTTTTAGAGTAGATTAATGTTAGACTATATATGACAAAGGAGCACTTAATCTAGCACACCAAAGTATTCATATTATGCTCACAGTCAGCCAGTCTGATTTTACAGGCATAAAAACTTTATATAATTGAGTGATGCTTGCTCCTGAAGAAGCTGTTTGGCTTTTTAATCTTAATGGTTTGCATTTTTGTCTGAAAGTTGCTGCTATGAAAACTCCTCCTCCGGAAGATGATCCCATGGTATCAAGTCAACTTCAGAGAAAGCTTTGCATTTCCCTCTTACTAGCCTATGAGGCTGATCTTTTGGATTTCAAAGAACAACGTTACTCCACAAAGACCTGGCCATTGCACGGTGTCCCTCCTTACCAGCATGCAGACAGTTCACAGCCAGACACGCCAAACACAGCTGATGTTAGTGGCTCATGACTGGCTGACCCAAGAATACTCAAGCTTCCTTCCAAAGTTGGACATGACAGGCTGCAGTTGCAGTGACTGAGTTTCATTGTCTAAGTTTCTCCTACTTGCTTTCCTCAGTATTTCTATGCCCTGAAAACTGGCTGACCAGAATGAGAGAAGAACTGAAGGATTTCAGGGGCAGGAAAGGGAAACTCTACTAATAAAAAAATTAAAAGGGGACTCTTGCAATCTACTACACCCCAAGTAGTTTCTTGTTTCCCCAAGGGATTTAGTTCTTTCATACAGCAGGCAGGTTTTAGTACTCTCTTCTCTCCATAGGCAATCCCACCAACTAACATCCACGTAATTTGCTGCCCCATGTGGCAGTGTCAATCAGACCCTGTCTTGGAACAATTACTGCTCAGTGTAGTTCAGGGGAGTGCTCCTCTTCTTTAGTGGTCTTCACAGTGAACTCTGAAAAGGCAAAGGATGAAGGAGACAGAGAAACATCAAATGGGCTAGGCTGTATTTATGGATCTTAGTAAGTCACAGTTTAAAAATAACCAAGTAGTTTTTTCTGGTGCCTAAATGGCACCCATTCTTTTTGCCTTTTAGAAAGTCTAGCATATTGTTTTCATAATAAAGTTACTTGGATAACACAACAGTGATTTAGATTAGAATTTGTTTACACAGCTAAATATGAGTAATGAAACTGAAATGAGCTCTCTGCTTCTGTCACATCTGCAATAGTAACTGGCTTCTTATGGTTGAGTACAAGCCTGCTGCACAGATGTTTCTTGATAAGATATAAATCAGTGTTAGATGCTGTTTATTGCAGCACTTTTACTACCTTCTTCCCCAAAGGAGGGAATTTTGCCCACACAGCAACCAAATGTGACCTGCAATGGTATGAAATACCATTACAAGCTAAAACAAGTCCCATATTCCATATCAACATCTGCAATGGCTCATCAAGTATTTATCAGACTATTTGAACACTTCTACAGGTCCTAGCATTGTACCACTGCCAGAATGTACTTATTATAACCTGCAGTGAAAAAGCTAAGCATCCTGTTAACTGACTGGTGCCTGAAATAGTAAGAGATCCCATTTTAGTTTGGTTTCCTGCCTTAAAGGGCAAATTTCTGAGCAGGCACTGCTGCTAGAAAGTAAAAAACAGGGAGAGATCAAGGCAGCTGCTTTACAGGGCATTGCACAGAAGAGTTTCTTTGATGGTAGCCATGGAACACACTGACTGGTGCCTATGTGAGGAGAACTGTGACAACATTGCTCCTCACCTGGGTGAAGGCAGCAGAGCTCAGAACACCTCACTAAGTGGCTCTGCTCATCTCTGTAGGAGCAGAGTGATCCAACACGAAAGACTCACCAGTAATCCAAGATTTGAAGACAGCCAAGTCTGGCCCCAGAGCCATACTGGCTCCTTCTCTGTAGCAGATAAAATCATTACCCATGGGCTTTGAAGGTAAAAGACCCCAACTTTGCAAGATGTACTTCTTGGAAGGTTTCTTACAGCAAAACTTGACATTTTTTATTTAAAAAAGAGGGAGGAATGGGTTTTTCTTCCCTGAGCTAATCTGTGTTTCTGATTTGCTTCACTTGTTACATGGACAGAAGATCCTGTCAACGCAGAAATAATGCCAAGCATTTGCAGTTTAATGGAACCCAGGGACCAATTAACAACACAGAAAACCACCAGGCAGTGTATTTCTTATTGTAACAGGAGGGAAATCTTACATTACTGCCTTTCTCCCTTTTCTTAAAATAAAGTGGCAGCGCTTTGTCAATGATTTCTCAGTAGTAATGTTTATTATCTGGTAGTTTTACCATTGCCCATCTATCAATCGTTTTCCATGTGCTAGGATTAGTCACAAACTCCTCTCTTTACTTGCACCACCCAACCCCAAAAAGAAAAAAAACCCCAAAACCCACAAAAGGAAATTGCAACTGTCATTAAGGCTCCCGAGCAGTGATGCTAGAACCTGCCCTCAACCCCAAGTTCTCGAACTGCTGATTCTTCAATAGCTTGATGGATGCGATGCACCTCGTCCTGCGTTAAAGTCTTCTCTGGGTGGCGGTAAATGATCCGGTAGCAATGGCTGACCTTCTTTGTTCTACAAAATATAAACCAAAAGAGGACTCATAAATACATTTGCCTGCAAATGCAAATATATGAGGCTAAACACTTACCCTCTGCAACATTTTTTATTTGTGGTCTGATTTTGTTCTTGTTGCTTGAAAAGCACTTTAATGCTAAAATACACAGTCTGGAGAAGGGGAACTGAGCTGAATTTTAATTCTGGCAGAGGACTTTGCTGAAGTCGTCAAGTTATATGAGGTGTGGTTGCTTCTTAGCAGAGCAAGCAAGCCCACAAGAAGGGCTATGCTAACCCCACAGAACTGCTGCTAACACAACTGCTCTCTCATTCTGGCACTAATGGGGCTACCTCAAGGGAGCACTGCACACACATACCCTCTCACACCACTGGGGATGCCCCTGTACACTGGAGAGCAATGTTGATAGCTAATGCAGGGCATCTCACAAGTCTTGCCATCCAGGCTCCAGCCTGGAGGAGGAAACCAAACACACCGCTACAGAGAGAGTGAAAAATTCATTTTTCAATTCAGGTAACTACTTTGCTTTTGCTGGAAATTAGAAACAAGGGCAAAATGCATCTGAAGTATCCATGTGTGGGAGAAGGACAGAGATGAAGGGTGAGGGTGGCTGTCACTTGCAAAGTAAAGTGAGCACCACATGGCAGCTCTCAGGCACGGGCTACATTGCTGCCAAGATGAGGAGCAGCCCAGCAAACTTGGGGTTTAACACAACCACAGGCACATGTGGCAATGTTTCTTCTCCCTTTCTGTGCAAAGGAAAAGGCAAAAGAGAACACAAAAAAGGTATAGATGGAATAATGTGGAATAAATAAGCACTTAAGAGTTGCTGAGTTAGGCAAAGACAAGTTAATGCAAAACCAGGAGCTAACCAGCAAGTTAAATAAGAAAGCAAAAAGTCCTGCTCTCCATCAAAACCAGGCTGGATTACATAGCTCTTGCAAGGGCATCTCTATAATTCTATAATATTACCAATTTTAAATGGCAGTTGGGGCATCCTTTTTATTTTTAGTTTCAACTGGAGTCCACACTGCTTCTCCTTTCAAGGGTAAACTCACTTCAGTGAAAGAAAGAAAATCAGAGGGGGAAAATAACAGGAAACCAGAGATCAAGTATGAGATAGAAGGATCTGTTAGACTGGCAGAACTCTGGATTTAATGGCACAGAAAGGATTCAGCAAGCTCTGGGTCATCTCTTGCCTGAAAATTGCTTCATGTTAGAAACCATGTTCGTTATGACTATTTGATTAAAACTATGGTTATATGTGCTCATACACAAAGATAACTCTAAAGATACTCATTTCAACTTCAAATCCTACTAAAAACTAGAAACAGACTTAGAATAGCTTTTTGATACCAACTTTGTGCCACCCAACATGAGTTGGAAGCTTGCCCTGCTCCCACTGGCAGTTCATAATGAAAAGGTTATTCCAAATTAAAGCCTCTCTCCTTTTTGTGTGCTCTGAAGATAAAGCAAGTTAAACCTGACTAGCATAGGAAAGGGCAAACTGCATTTCATAAAGTGTTAAGCTGACTGCCGTTAACTGCTAAAAACCAGCCAAGAGCTTTCCCTGGGTACAGGTTAAATGCTGTAGAAAAGTGATCTTTGAGAAAAGAGGGGGAGGTGTAACTGTGGAGAAAGTGTTGCTCTGCTCTGCTCCTCTGCAAAACAGTTGAGAGGACAGCCCTGGGATAAGCAAGTTCATGGAATAACAAGGGTTTGGCCAGATGCTACACTGCAAGAAAGAGATATGAATGAGAGATAGGGATAACGAATTGGGAGCTCAACAGAAACGATTTTCAAAACCAGGCTGGCAAATACCATTACAGCTGGTAGTATTTTGGCTTTTAACAGTGCTACAGCAACCCGCCTGATCAAGAGTATTTGCAAATTGCTTTGGCTGAAAATATATTTAGAAGAATAAATTATATTTAGAATTTAAAATATATTTGGATCACAGGCTTGATCCTTAAGTTTTGTATAATGCAGGAATATATCCCATGATAGAAAATTCATTACCATCATTTAATGTGATGCAAACACAAATTTGCATAAAGCATTTAAGCTGTGCTGGGGTAGCTACAGCACTGTTTTTCCCTATTGTGGCTAACCAAAGGTAATGATTTTTCTCAACCCATGTGTTTACATATCCCCCTCTCTCTACCACAGTGAGCAGTTCATTCATGAGGCAAATTAAATAGGTCAGAATAGGATGCAACAGTTTCTTGTGGGTGTTGTGGAAAACCTCTGTAGGTGGCATTTAAATTAGGAAAGGGTCAAGGTCTTACAGAGCAGCACAGGATGAGAGTTCTGTTAGCTGCAGCTGAAGTTAAGCATGGCTGCAGGAGAAACAAAACAGGGATTGCATTAGATGCAATTAATTTGTATTATAGCCAAAAAATGATGTCACTACCAATGCACATATCTGACTACACAGAACTCCCATGTATGTTAGTTTTGTCCAGCCCTGTAGCTAGGTTTACCTGCATTTTGTTACTAAGTAGAAAGAAGGAGTTAGATGGGTCAATGCTATTTCAATAAAAGACACACTGTAAGTTTCAAAACCTTAAGTATTGTTTTAAGCTAACTTTTTAAGGGAGATGGGGAAGAGTATTTCTTGGCTCTTCTGCCCCTAATACTTACCCCCTTGCTCCCAAATAAAATACTAAGACAATGTCATTAACCACTCCTGTCAGCTGCAATGGGAACAATTATTGTCAGCAAATAGTATGTTTGCTGATTCTCTTTCTTGCTTTCCTTTTGTTCTGCAGAGTCACAGCGTGTTTGCCTACCTTAAAGATGGCTCTGCTAATGCATACTGAACTCTCAGCTGCATGGCATGCTGCAGCCTGATGGTACAGAAGCAGTAGCTCTCTATCTGAGCAAGAGAAAATTTGAGGCAAAAACCTAAAGTGAAAAAAACCAAAAGCTAAACGGTGAGTGCATTGGGCTTTCTTTACCTAAACTGTACCACCAGACAAGTCCATGTGGTTCACAGTCACGTGGACTCCTCTCCCATTAGGCTTCAGCTGATCTTAGTGTCACAAGTCTCCTCTGCACCAGCCTGCGGCTTTCAGGTAATGAAATGCAGTGAATACAGTGAAGCACTGCTCAAAGGGAAAAGGAAAACAGGGATTTATTCTGATGCCACAGGAGGAAACACAATACAGTCCATGGACAAACACTGGAGTGACAGAATGTCTAATGCTCTTTCATAGGCTTTTTGGAGGAAACAGCTTTGCCTCATGATTTTCAGGAATTGGCATACAGCCACCTCCACTTGCTAGGGAGCTGCTCACTGCCAGGTCAGATTCAGTGCATGAGGGCCAACCTGAAGGTCAGTATATACATTTTGGTATTTCAGCCTGATTCTGAGCACTGCAGAAAATTAAGGTGCCTTACTCTGCCTCTAGTCTAATGAAACAATGACATGGTTTAGTGGAGGTGTAGGGCATGTGTTGGACTTGATGATCTTAGAGGTCCCTTCCAACCTGGTGATTCTGTGATTCTGTGACACTGGGATCAGGGCTAAAATAAAAGGGTAGGCAATAAAAGTTAATACCCATGTGTTAGCTTTCCCTGTATGGAAGTCCACTGAAGGATGTTTAAATACAACTTGGCTAGAAAGCTGATCCCAGAAGTTATCAACAGCAAACCACCTAAACATACTGGGGAACCTGTCTCAGTGGTTGGATAAGACAAAGACACAGGGTCATTTGGTAACCAAAATAAATGCCTAAGAAGAAATGCCTGGTACTGGCATTTGTCTCATTCTCATGAAATACTGTGACAAGAACAAGAATTTCTTCATCCTGTACTTGAAAAAGGAGATCAAAGGGGCAGTGAGCGGGGAAAACCCCCATTTTACAACTCTGTTCTACTTTCTATCTGCTTTAAATAAAGCACAAGGGCACAGAGAGCTCTGCAGAGAGGTTACACCTGCTCTTATGTGGTGAGAACAACACAGAAGCAGACATTTTTTCCCTTTTCAACACTAGCCATTCTATGATTTTTCTAGAGAGCTGCATTTACTTTGAGGAACAGAAAAGTAGAGATGACAATCTCCCACAGTATCAAGGACCAAAAGAGAGTACCATCTCTTTTGTACCAAGCAGTGCACAAACCAGTACTACTCACCTCTACATCTATATTGCACCTTTCCTACAGAGCATTATTTAAAATGAAAGATCTACACACATGGTAGCGTAAGTATTTGAGATTATTTTCTCTCTCTTAAATGACTCATGTTACTGAGGTTCTTTGAGCATCTCCCAGTTCCTGCCATAGCAGTTCGTATGCTATATCCCCTCAAAAGATTCATCATGTAATCACCTTACATAAACCTTCACAAAGTACTCAATGACCACTACACGCTTCACAGAGATCATGTCATGCTCTGAGTATGCATGAAATTACTTTAGGGAATGTCCTATAAGGGATGATGATGGGAAGAAATTAAAATACTTTCCATGTTAGTACCATCATAGTTGCCAAAGCCATGCAAAGAGCACAGCTTAGGTTTTGCTTTGTGGCTCCAAGAGTTCCAGAATAGTTCATGTTGTAAGTGGAAATGGAGGGGAATATTAAACTGCAAGAAGAAGATGATGTAATTACCTTTTCCTTTTTGTTTTATCCATTCAAACCACATCCACCACTATGATAGTAGGCACAACTACTAAATGTCCTACTGTAAATTTTAAATTGACAAATAGCACCCTTTGCTAGGAACCACATAATGAAAAATGGCAAAAGGCTTGTGCTATATACCTTGCCGTCAATGCCAAATAATCCAATTACCATGGTGATATGCATGTAGAATTTAGCAGTAATTCTCTGAACAAAGGCATTTCCCAAAGATGCACTCTCATCAGCCCTTTCAAATGCTAATACTCCACTTGTCTGGAATGGTGTATTGTATACAACAGCATATTTCAAAAAATAGACATGTTTTGGTTTAAGGTGATTTTGATGCTAGTGAAAGGCAGTAGATCATCTCCAGAAAAAAGAACTGTTTTAAACCCACAGAATGCAGGGAACAGCCATTTGTGTTGCATGTCTTTTCCAGCTGACTCCTGGCTGAGCAGGATGGTTCAGCTTCAAAGATAGTTCAGGTCAACACAACCATGTTGATATTGTCAACACTGTTTGACCACTGTGGATTTTTTTTGTGCTGGTCACTTTAAAAGAGATGCATGTTTACTGACAGATGGTTGGACAGAAATACTCTTCTACTATTTCACAACATTGAGACTGTAATGGACTTTTTGCTCTTTTCTAATTTGACTTGGTGAAATCTGTATCTGAATACCAAATCCTGAACTTACCTGGCCATTTCATTCTTTCTTTCTTTAATATTAGTTCCATCTTAAGCTTTTATCTTAATGTAGAAAATGCTTAATGTAGAAAAAATGCCTAAAAATTCTGCAAATAGTCAGCTTATTGAGATAAAAAGCACATAAATTATACCCAGTAGTTAAGATGAACAATTAAACCCCTTGATAACTTTTCAGCTTCTCAGTCACTGAGATACTGTTAAATAACCACAAATAGGTTCCAAGCCACTGCCAAGTATCTAAAACCCAATTTGGACTGGTTAGAAAGTTTTGCTCATGATTTTCCTTTTCTGCCTAAATCTATCACCTAATTTCTTACATGCAGGAAGAGATACAAACAGATATATACTGAAAAAAATAATGCATAAACGTCACCCGAAAGAGCAGGTCTCCTGGCTGTTAGATGTACTCACTAGATTTTGAGTGAAACAATTCAAGCTACTTGTACTTTGGCCCCTAACGACCTTTTCCCATTTCAACAGATCACCCTGGTTTGTTGACATATTCCAGCAAGAGAATAGCTAATGTGAATGGTGCAGGGCTTTTTTCTGCCATCTCGCAGAGAAAGAGAACTCTTGTAAACAGACAGAGTTACACAAGGAACTGAGAGTGTTTCCCTTGTGCCCTGTTACAGTAGTCTCAGTAACCAGCCAACGATACAGTCAACCCATCTCAGATCCAAGCACTTCCCATTAAAAAGCTCTTAAGCCTCACAGCATCAAAAGTAATGGAATCCATTACATGCAGGCAACAATGAAATATCACTAGGGTGAAGAATAAGGAGAAAAATATCATTCTCCATTATACCAAAAGAAAATCCAATGTCCCCACAGGATCATAAGCTAACTATGACACAGACTTTTGCTGCCATGGAAGGCCAGAAAAAGTCTGCAAAGCCTTGGGGTTTGGGATTGTGGGTTTTTGTTTTTAATACAATGACTCATTGATTCCTTGAAGAAAGCAATAATTGATAGTTGTGAAGCAGGTATGAAACTAGTTCTCAAGGGGATGGATTCCAGCATCAGTGATGACGTTATGTCCTCCAATTTTCCTCTCTTTGGGAAAATCATCTATCAAGCACAGATGACAGAATTCCCATCCTATCTGATCTATGCCAATACCGGGGAATCCATTCCACATAGATCTAAACCTAGATGTGACTGAGAGTTGTCCCTCCTGTAAGATGAACTTTGTGCTCTCAGTTCATACTGAGCCTCCTCAATTTTCAGGGACTCACCACTCCATCTAGTGAGTCAGTTCAAAATCCTGCTCTAAACCCAGGAAGATTCAAAAGTAAGCTAAAGACTGAATATTTTCAAGACTTGCCTTGCTGTCAGCAAGTAACCCTGGAGCACTCATCATGCTAGATAGATTGAACATTATGCACTTTCAACAGAATACGTCTTTCAACTAACCAAGGCTGAGCTTTTCAGGAATAAAAGCAAGCTTTGCAGTGGGCATGTACACGAAGATCAGAACATATGCAAGAATGTGAAGCTTAGAACAGGGTACAAACCCCTACTTTTTCTTATCTTAGGGTTATCACTACAACAGCTACAAGAACTGCACAGGTAGAATAAAGATAGGAACAAGCCAAATTTCTGATATCAAACACATTCAAAATCCAGTGAAATAACTTCTACCCATTGCTGTGGCAAATGAGAAAAGGTTGTTTGGTAAAATACTCAAGACAATTTTATGTCCTGAACATAGAAAAATAATTGGATGCTGAAAGTTATAGAGAGAAAAAGTGATGGTCTCAGCATCAGACAGGATAGAATATCTGTTCTGTGTACAACACAGGGTTTTAGGAGGTCTCCTTCAACAGCAGGTCAAAGGAGGTGATCCTGCCCCTCTACTCTGCTCTTGTGAGACCTCACTTGGAGTATTGTGTGCAGTTCTGGTGTCCTCAACATCAAAAGGACATGGAGCTGTTGGAACAAGTCCAGAGGAGGGCCACGAGGATGATCAGGGGACTGGAGCATCTCCCATATGAAGACAGGCTGAGAGAGTTGGGGCTGTTCAGCCTGGGGAAGAGAAGGCTGTGTGAAGACCTCACAGCAGCCTTCCAGTATCTGAAGGGGGCCTATTGGGATGCTGGGGAGGGACTCTTCATTAGGGACTGTAGTGACAGGACAAGGGGTAATGGGTTAAAATTTAAACAGGGGAGGTTTAGGTTGGATATAAGGAAGAAATTCTTTCGTGTTAGGGTGGTGAGGCACTGGAATGGGTTTGCCCAGGGAAGTTGTGAATGTTCCATCCCTGGCGGTGTTCAAGGCCAGGCTGGACAGAGCCTTGGGTGACATGGTTTAGTGTGGGGTGTCCCTGCCCATGACAGGGGGGTTGGAACTAGATGACCTTAAGGTGCTTTCCAACCCTAACTATTCTATGATTCTATGATTTTGCATCACTTTCCCTAGGTTTGACTGAAAAGGCTCTGTGTCAAATGCTTTTCAAAGTCTAATAATGTTTTCACCAAAACAAAACTCAAGGGGTAACAGTTATTTGTTATTTGTTGTTTAAAATTAACCACTAGAGGCTTAAACATTCTCCAACCCAGCAAACAAATTTGGGTTGCATGGGAAATGCCATCTAAGCTCCTTCATTTTCTCCTTCCCTGTGTGGTTTAGAACATATGGCACAACACCCTGAATTCAGGAGAGTCTGAATCCTGAATCTTCCAGAGGTCAAGGCAAAAGATGCCTATGATGGATCACCTCTCTCCCAAAAGAATCTTGGCTGACATAGCTCATGAGGAATCAGAGCACACTGAGAAGAACAGAAGTGTGTGATACCTGGAAGTCCTGGCAGCTGAGGTGTTTTGGCCTCTACAGAAGAATTTATTTTCAGTGAGTAAACCCACAATAAATACACATATTTGCTGTCATTGATGGCTCTCCCATTTTTTTCACATTTCTTTTGGCCTCCTAAATCCCTAGTAACTTAGTGGCAGAATGAAGCAGCTCCAGCAGCGACAGATGCTGGTGGTCTGGCAGAACTTCATGAATCAAGTATCTCATTCAAAAACCCTTGTGCCCATCCAAGGCAACTGGCTCGTACTGGAGTGGCTTAGGGAAACAAACTGTTTATAAAGAGTAACTCTGGAAGGCACACTGTGTTTCCAGAGTTGTTGTGCCACTTGTGCAAAGATGTTATATTCATCTCCCTATGACCACAGAGTACAGGTAAGAGGATGGAAGAGGCTCTGGTCCTACTTCTGTAAAACAGCAACACTAATGACTCCATAACTGGTCATCAGCCACAACAGTATTGCTCAAAAGTTTCCAACCATTGGCAACTGAAATGCCATCTGGAACCACTTAAGAGTGACAACCTATCTCAATAATCTGAACAAATCCAACACGAGAGGTGAATTTGAACTCTTTCAAATGCTATCTAAAATATTTATAGAAAAAAATGTTAAGTGTGATACCTTTGCAGTTCTTCTGAGTGAAAGATCAAACAAGAGAAGTATAAATATTTAGCAGTTTTTTCCCCCAACTAGATGTTAATACTAAAGGCTACAAAAAGTATTACTGAAAATAACATCACTGTCAAATTAAACACATTTTTTAATATAGTAAAAGGGGAACTTATATAAGAATTTAAAACAATTCTCCTAAGAAAAGAAGATGGATGGGGGTGACAGCTGGTTCAGATGCATCTCTGTGGAGTACTACCAGGAATCAGGGGCTACACAGTTAGATGGCAGACAAGTGCATGGGAAGGACTAAATGCTGCTTCAGGTACTTGTACAGATGTCATCACTGAGACCAGTGGTTTTGTCCTAACCATGCCAGAAGCTAGGTGTTTAAGTCCTCTTTAGACTTACTGAAAGTTGAGGTAAGGAGGAACATGGCTCTGGCCTCATATGAAGAACCTAAATGATTTTCACAAGGTCATACAGCAAATCAATGAGATAGGGGTGACTTGGATAAATGTGGGCACAGATCCTTTGAGTTACCCTTCTTTCAAGTTACTCTTCTCGTGCACACACGCTTGCAGTCACCCTTCTTTTCTGCAAATTGTACAGCAGCCCTGGAAACAAAATAGCCTATGGAAGGAAAGAGCAACTCATCCCATATACAATGGATGGGGCAGGGAAAAGTGCATGGCCAGCATCAGCATAACCAAATCAGCTGTTTGTCGAGTGACAAACTAATTTCGAATCAGGAAAAAAACAGGACAGGGAGAAGGGAGCAGGGGAGGGATGAGTTAACCTGAGACAAGAAAACAGAAAGGAGTTAAAAACTGAAAGCAGAGGTTAAAAGAAATCATTTACCTTTTTCTGTGTAAAAGCAACACATTAAAAGTGCCTGCCCAAACCCTGGGCAGCCCACAGCACTAAAAGGCAACTTAAAAACATTTGTACCTGTGTGCGTGCAAATACAGGGGGTTTCTCAATGGAGCTGCTTATAGGATCTGTTAAAGCTGGTGAAATTTATGCAGCCACTTGTACAATTAAGCGTTGTTTACTATCCTCTTCCAGTCCATACTTTATTAGTAATCTCAGAACTGTCAGATTCTACAGCCTTAATCTGGCTAACTGGATTTGATTTGGAGATGCAGAAATTCCCCACTTACCCTCTCCAAGGGTAGTGTGGTTCCACACAGACAGTCACAAGAAACCTGCTGTCACTGCTTTTCTGACAGTTGCTGCCTTGGGGAGAAAACTCAGAAAAAGCCCTCAAAGTAAGGATAACTACTGGCCAGCAGATTAAAATACTGTTAACACACAGGAAAAATGTATGGCTGGGTCCCATTTATACAAGGCAATACATTTGGATCACAATGATAGGCAAAGAGCCTGTGTCATGTAGGTGAGGCTTGACTGGTTATTTTGAGTATAATGATGGGGGAAATGTCACAGCAGCATTAAAACTAGCCAAATAATGACAATATATACCAATCAGGTGCACTGGCCAGAACTTTTACAGCTGTCAAAGTGAGTACCATTTTGCAAAATTCTAACTGCTATGTTTGGCATGTTGTCCCCTTAGTATTATGTCTACTCTTTATGAAAAGACAAATGAAAAATGTGAATATGATAGGGTGCATGCATAGTGAACACCTCCTACAGAAAGATGATATAAGCATCACGCAATAAAACACTGTGTGGGCACGAAGACTAAAATGTCAGGGTACAAAATGAGATGCATCCTTCTAAGTACAATGAAATTATTGGTCTGTCATGCAAGAAAGAAAAGAAAGTCATTGAGATGTTACGCTAGAAAGATCAAAATACTGCCTAGTGATCCTTTTACTAGCAAGAATTAGCATCAGCGAAGAAGGGATAAGATTTCAGCACTAGAACAAATCAAATGTTCTCAAATTGTCCAACACATGAACTTTGCTCTTAATACTTTAGGAATGAGCTCAAAGCTGGTATCAGTTGTCTTTGAGAGTTCATGGAGGACAAGTAAGCTACCGAATGTGTCGAAAAGGTCAGAGTGCTTATTTTTGAAAATGAAACAAAATCAACAACAAAATACAGGAACCCATAGAAGCTATAGACTATTTACGTTACGTTCCCCAAAAGACCCTGTGCAGATAACCAAACTACTTGTAAGAAAATAAAAAAGATGAAAAAAAAGAAAACATGGACACATCTCATCAAAACAACCTAATTTCCCTCTATAAATGGGTAACAGGCTAATAAATCAAGAATCAATAAATGAAACTATGAATTGCAGGAAGTAGAAAACACCATGAGGGGAAGGTGCATGTGTAGAGGTGTGTAGTGCATATGGCACACACCTTCACAGTCAGCTAAACCAGTTAAGAAAAAATGGTCTAAGATCAATATTCCACAAAACACAGATCCATGGCAGCTGCAAGCAGTTCTAGACAAAGTTGAAAAATCTTCAGAAAAGTTTTTGTAAGTTATAATGAAAAGTGGAAAAAAGGAATAAAAAAAATAAAAACAAATTCATAAAATCAGGTAGTACAAAATCTGTTCTAGAAGTTTCACCTTGTAGTGAGTTGCATGAAAGTGGATGAGAAAACTGGTGATCAATACAATTACTATTAAAGGTGATATTCCAAATGTCTGGAGTGGCTGTCAATATTCTGTTTCTGGAAGCAGTTATCCTCAGTTCATAGTGAAATCTGAAGGGTCATTCTTACACGGTTCTTCATCCTGGCTCACAGATGATGCAATATTTTCATGATTGGAGTAGGCAATGCAGTAGAAGTGTTTGTTAACTTGAAAATTACATTGAGCTGGGTAAAACTGGAAGTATAACTGAAGACAAAATTGGAATTGACAAACCAGAAAAGCTGAAGGATACAATTCAAGCAGGACTTGAAGGACAAGAAGAACTGTAAGCTTCTGTATCTAGCCAAAAACAATTAGCTGCATGCACGAAGGATGGAGAACAACTGGGCATAGTGCAGTGCTACATATAGCACCTAAGGACTACACAGAATCACAAGCTGAAGATGAACCTGTGATGCTGTTGTCCTGCTTTAAGCTAAGCAAGCACCACTCTGGGACAAACTGCTGGAATGCAGCTGGAGTGACATCCTTCTGCCCCACTCAACACTAAGCTGCTGGCTTATCTGAAGTACCCTCTCTACACCTCAAGAGAGATGTGAGGCAACAGGACGCAGATCACCAGGGAGCAATGAGAACAGGCAGATGTCTATTATAAGGAAATTATAAGGAAAGACTGAGAGAACACAGGTTGCTCAGCATAAGGAAGAGAGAGCATGAAAACACCCTTCAAATACATAAAATGCTGCTGCACAGTTAGGTAATAATCTGTTCATCAACATTCACAAGCGGCAGGAGCTGAAAGCAATGAGCTCATATTGCAGAAATCTTCACTTGAGAGGCGGTTGGGGTCCCCGCTGCTGGAAATCTTTAAGGACTGGTTACACAAGTGTCTGTCACGAATGCTATAAGTAGAGCTGTTTTGGAGTAGGAGGATGAACTAGGTGGCAGTACTCTTCATCTCTTTAGCATAAAATAATAACCATATTTAAAATGCAGAAAGTTACTTGAGTAGCAAAGATAGTTCCTTGTAGCTCCAACTAAATACAGTGTATTGGAGATGCGGAAAAAAGCCTAGTTCAAGAAGTCAAGGAGGTAGAAAATACAAACCACTGCTGTTATACCTGGCAACCTAGTGTTTCCAACAATGACTTCCCAGGAAATAAAGCAAAGAGGGAAAACCTTTGATACGGAAATAGCAGACACCAACAGACTGAGAGGGGAAAGGAATCCTCTGAAAATGAAGCAGCCTCTTTAGGTCAGCAACCCTTTCATTAGCCTTATAGGCCAATGTTAAAATATAGCAGATGGGAAACCAAACTGCTGCTGAATTACCTTTCACTACTTAAAGCCAATAAACAAAATAAAAATTCCCAGAAAAGTCCCTCTGTAAGGCAGCACCTCAAAGGGAGATGTCACTCAGCTGCTTGTCCCCTTTCTGAGACTGAGAGATGCCTTAGGAAAGCTCTAAGGAACAGCCATGGAAGCTGCTGCATATCTTCGATAGGCATCTTTGTTTTTTATACTTCTCTCAGTTGCTATCAAGAGGTTAACCCTTTGCTTTCAGCTTTCCAAGGCCCCATTTAACTCCAGGCAATCTTAAAATAAGGCCAAATCTTTCTTCTAACAAAAAAAGGTTGCAAACAAGCCTGTTGGAAATCTACACCTCAAGGCAGTTTGGGGATTCCCAGGGAGTAGAATACATCTGCTACATCAATCCTTGAGGAAAGCCTGGTTGGCTCTGAGGAGAACAACAGCTTTGGGGACTAGGGCCTTTTGACATAGAAGGTGATTAACTTTATGCCCTGTTGCAGGTAGAGAGACTGAAAAATACAGAGGAAATGCCATGTCCAAGGACATACTGCAGATTAGCTAATCTCATAATAGAAATACATAGAAATGTAATAGAAATCCCACCTTTTGGAGCCTCAATATAATGCTCTGAATAACCACCAGCCACATTTCCCTTGTATTCATACATGTTATCCTGGCCTCCAAATGTTCACTCATTTGCTCTTCTGTAGTAATTCACTGTACCTCTTCCTTATGTATACAATAGCTTTGGGGGAAGAACTGCCTTTCATTTTATGTACTTATACTCCCTTTTGCAGAAAGGAATGAGAGGCCACGATTCTGCTACAAGGAAAAATAACCCCATGTACTCATATAAGAATATGAGTATAAAAGCGTATATATACACTCATTGCCATAGCTACACAGGCTAGTTTATTATTAAACTTTCCAAGTTTGCTTGGACCGATAGGATCACCAGTCTTTGGGAAATCTTGATGTTTACTCAATCTTTTGCAGGGGTTAAATGTTGATCTCATAAAGTTCCATTGCATATGTGCTCTTTCATTCCTACATGAAATATGAAGTTGCCAAGGAACAAATTAACTATTTATGACTTATGCCTGTACAGTAACAAAGAATGGCTTAATGGGGGCATGTACTGCTTTGAGAGTACTGCAGTCTATTCCCTGGAGACTCTCTTAAACAGGTTTAAGATGTATACTCGCCTTTTTCCTCAAAAATAAAAGATTAAATACTTGACATGATTGTCTAAGTCATAGCAAAAAGACTCATACATGTCACAGGCTCCTTGCATCATAGTCCCACATATGTGCCTTGTAGGGAATTCAGAGTAGATTGCATACAGCTGTACCCAGACAGCAACTATAAATCCAGACTGCTAACTCAAATGAACTCAAGTTACTCTCACATTGCTAACTTTAGAGTTATAGAAGTGGACACTGGTATTTATTATACATAAGACACAGCAATTTGGTGGCATAACTTTAAACACCACCATCTCTGCTAGTAGATATTCGTTTGCACTATGGTAACAAACAAGGAATAAGATGCTCCTTCTGAGCTTACAGGTAGCTAAACCTGAAAAGTCATCTTGCCAAGTATCACCAGGAGGTCACACCATTAAGGTTTTGAGTTTGTTCTCTGCTTAATTCTTGTCACACCTAGCCAGGATAGCTGGTGTTCTAACATTGGGTTTTGAAATATACACAGTACTAAAGAATATGAAAATTATTAGGCCCACTGCTGAAAGGGTTGCAATGCCACTCATGCTCCCTTCTGAATCATCTGCATCCACCATATCTCTCCACTGCCCTCACATGCACAAACTCTTCTCCTCAACCACTGCTCTACAGAGATGACTGAACAAACCCAGGTTCTGGGTGTGTGGATTCAGTGAGGGAATACATCTCCTTAAAATGGAAGATATGACAGAGGAAACACTGTAGCCCTTAAAGAGGAAGAAGAGGGAGACTAAAATATCCCTGTGACATTTTGCATTGCAGTGTCTACCAAAACATGAAGACACAGAGACACAGCCTGGACAACTCAGTAGGATCAGATTGCTGGGCAGCACAGTGTAGATAAAGGGAGAGAGACATACACAGATCTGAAACCCACATGCTTTTCATAGACAGGATTTAATCAGTATCATAATACTTGATGCTTATTGTAATTTTCCTTTAGCATCCATATGAGGAAAAGTCAAAACAATCTCACCCTTCACTAGGATAAATCCACTGCAGAAGTCGAAGATCAGTCCAAAGTATGTGTTGCCTGAGACTTGGACAGGTGTAAACCAGTCAAAATATTTATAAGCACTTCTAAGCTGGATAAGAGCTTCTTATATTGCTAGCACATCTGCACTGGCAGGGACAAGCTTGGTCGCTTGTATCTCAACAGATCTCAGTTCTGATTCTGTATATCCATAATGCACCATAGAAACTCCACAGGGAAGCAATGAAAGAATCTGGATCAGTCTGAGCATTCACCTGCAAAGCCCATGCTTAGATCCATACTGTGTTGGATCAATCTGTGAGTATTTTTTATTTTTTAAGGTTGAGCCTGCATCTATTTTCTTTTCCCCAAATACTGGGTGAACATTTCAGTAGCACAGGGGTGAGTCAATAAAACTGAGCAGCAGCGCTGTTTGCACAAATCCTTCTCCCATCCTGTCTCCAAGTGCTTCTCAGATTTGCCCTCCTCTACTAAACCAGCATATCTGCCTGAGTGGCTGCATGTGTGATGAACCACACTATAGTGAGCTGATGTGGTTGAAAATGACCAGGTAGAAAAAGAACAAAAGACACATATTCCCAATCTGGTTTACTGAATGGACACACCAGTCACTGTGCCAGCACACTGTGGGGGTGAGAGCAGTGCAAAGACTTACGCTGTCAAGAGAAACACACATGGAAACAGGGGCTAAAATCCCAAGGTGGTAATTCACTGAATCCCCATAAGCACTACAGCACATCCCTTTCTCCCTCCGCCCCAAGTTCAAGTGAAAACATGTTATACATTATGTTCAACATGCAATATATAAGGGAGAGGAAAAAGCCCATCTGGCTGTCCCCAAATGCTGCTGAGTCCAATCTCCTGACCTGTTCCCAACTGAAGGCAATGAGATGACATCTCTTTCTGCTGAGGATTCAGCTGACGTTTTAAAAAACAAGGAGGACAGGTCCCTGAGCAGCAATGTTTAAAAACTGATCATCAGAAGCAGCCAAAACCAACGATACACCAGTTTAGCTTGGAAACGAATGAGTGTGTTAAGGACAGCATGAGAAGAGCTATGTAAAAACAGTTATGACAGCTGAACTTCGCAACAGTGCAAAGTCTTGTCACTGCCTAAGCCTGAGGTCGGTGACCTGGGCAGACCTTATGTGTGTAGGGTCCTTCACAAGACCTCTGCTGTTGCACAGATTTCATCCTATGCAAGCGAAGTTCTCCCTTCTGGCAAATGTAACACAGATCCCGAGAACAGAAACCTCTGCCTGTAAGCTCGCTCTCAAATATAGCAGCAATGCTTATGAGGTTACTGCCATTAAAGACAAATCTGTTCAAGACCATTGCCTTTAACTACTCGCTGGTATGTGGGACATCAGCCAAAGCTGTTTAGCTTTCAGAAATAAAGAAGCAAGGCTGGATAGAGTAGGGTGTGGGGATCAAGAAATACTAATGGTGAATCACTTCTTTGCTGATAGAAGTCATGGTTACCTTTAATGAACAGTTACATGGAGGATGTGAGATAGTCTAAGTAGGACTGTTATGAAACTTAACTATGAGATACTTTGAGTAACGATCTATAAAGCTGCTAACTGGATTCAGTAAGTTGTTGAGTCATTACCATATAAGACTGGGTTGCTCTGAATGGCATACAAAATCCATATGGTTAGGGACATTGAGTGTTTTGCTTTTGGTTGGAGAAGATGCAAATGAGCACGCATGTACATGGATTTTCAAGAATAAAAAAAAAATCAATAATAATTACCCACAATTATATACCATTCACACTAACATTATTTTGTCATTTAATTAAAGATGTCCTGTGATCAAGAATTAGCAGGCATGAAATCAGCATGGATTTTTGATGTTTGGAGAAAAGAATACAGTAAGTTCTCTGCACTGATATATCTGTTATGACATCAACTCAAACTAAAATTAGGACCAGGCAGAAGGATGCTGGGTACTACATATAAATCACTGATCTTTCACCTCTTAGAATATTTTCACATTCAAACTGAGATGCTAAATGAGCTGAGCACTTAACACAAAAAAGAGAAGAACTTACAAAAGCACCACTATGGATATAATTCATTCTGGAGTAACTACTCAAGCAAAGACCCAGGGCTGAGCTAGTCAGACAACTCTATTATCTCTCACCTGAAAAAAGTGTGATTAGTGGAGGAAATGTCACATTTACACTTAGAAATTGTTTCAAAGATAACTTGTATCTTTTGGCACAACTCAGCCGTTTTAAAAATACTGTAAGAGAGAGAGGCAGAGACAGCAAAGAGCAGTCCTTTTCATGATTTCTCACCCCTGCATTAAGCCACTGAGTTTAGCTTGAATATTCAGTATCTCAGCAGTTGGCACTTCCCAGGCAGTGTTGCTGAACTGCTCTCTGCTGATCCTCAGCGATACAGCACTGGGGGTCTTGGAGAAGAAGGCTCCCCACACAGTACCTGTGCTGTGCCTACCACCCTGTGTAGCACCAGCCAGCAGTGCAGCACAGAGCAGCAGGACAAGGAGTAAGGGGATCTGCATTTTCAGTACTCCTTCTGCTGTGAAGGGGGAGAGGGGGTCTCTGCAGCTACTCTGTAGCTTATGGGAAGGGGACAAAGGCAGTCAAATTGGATGGAGAGGAACATTTACTAACAAATAAGCTTCTCCAGTGATTTTTCTCAAAGGTGACATTGACAGTGTTGCATATGAAATGAGTGTCTTCTGAAGATGTCCTTGCACACTCACCACAAGAAGAATCAGAGACTTACTCCTAATGGCACCACTGTCTTGAGCAGTGCAACATTCATGACCATTACACATGGTCACTACACTGCCCTTTTTTTTTTTTGTGCGTGTGTTTTTGTTGTTGTTGTTTTGGGGGAGGGGTGCTTGTTTCGTTTTTTGTTTTGTTTTTCTTTAATGGCAACTACTCTCAGTCTCTTTCTGGCTTTTCACTATCTGTTTTCCTTGTAGTTTGTTTTGCTTGGCATTTGCTGGCATTGAGCTATGAATCTTGTACATGGAGCCAACTGAATTTACTTGGAAAATACAAGGCAAAGGAGCTGTAAAAACGATCCAAGAACTACTTTCAGCATAGAGGTACCAACTTCATGGTCATCTTCACTTGCAATCCCATGGAAACACCATGCAAACCATAGAATCATAGGACAGATTTGGATAGGATTCATAATTCCGTCTGTGTTGTATTTGTAGTTGACACGTCTCTTTCTGCTTCATAGCAATACACCATTTGTTTTGTTTTGGTTTTTTTTTTTAATTTTATTTTTTTTTTCTTTTCAACCATAGAATCATAGAATGATTTGAGTTGGAAGGGAGTTCTACCCCTTGTCATCTGCAGGGACACCTCCCACTAGACCAGGTTGCACAAAGCTCTGTCCAACCTGGCCTTGAACACTGCCAAGGATGTGGCATTTATCACTTCTTTGGGCAACCCATTCCAGTGCCTCACAACCCTCGCAGTAAAGAACTTCTTCCTTATATCTAATCTGAACTTACCCTCTTTAAGTCTAAACCCATTATCCTTTGCTCTATTTCTACACTCCCGATGAAGATGAAAATTTACCCTCTCTAGTGTTATAAACATACCTGTGCACACACAGTAACCTCAGAAACCACTATCTTTGCCCTTTCTGTCCAGGACAAGCACACTTACCTTCTCTCTGCTTTCTCCAATGAGCAGAAACTAGGCACACTTGGTTTTAAGAAGTAGAAAGCAGCTCTGAAAGGAGATTCCAGGAAGCAAAGCACTGATAGAAAGAACTAGCTGGTCTTTTGCTAAAAGCCAAGAAGAATAGCTCAAGAATTACAGATGAGGCCAAAATGAAATTTAAGTATACTTACATTCTGTGTATTCACATTACTGGGTCAGCTCAACTGCTGAAAGCAACCATGTCCCTGGTTTTATCCATACCAATAATACAATAAAATACATTAGCTTAAACTGCTCCAGTAAAAAATACTGAAGAATGTGAAAACTTCCAGCCTATGCAGATGATCAGAGAGGTGGCAATTCATTCAGCAACAAAAACTGGATGAATTCCTATAAGTTCATACCTTATTTATAGCAGCCTGGACTCCCTAATGTTTTAATCTCTGACAAACATCAGCCATCTCTGACCATGACAGGATATCAGAAAAGGAAGCAGGACTGAGAAGGCCAACAAGTGACAAGGAGTCATGTCATACAATGAATCATTTAACTTCTTTGCATGTGAAGAGAAGTGCAGGCACCCCAGCCTTCCTAAGAAGCTCAATTCAGCAGAAACTCCCATCCAAGTAAAGGGCTCTAAGATCCTTGAAGAATGAAATATAAGCACTTGACATACCTGGATTTTGTGTGCAAGGCCATCACTGTGAATACCAGTAGCCCTTCTGCAGGACTGCTGAACCCTGAGACAATGAGGCTTCTAAGAGGTAATCTGGCAGTGTGGGGACAAAACTCCTACTGTGAACTTCAGAAAATAAGGAGGGTAAAATTTTGTGCATAAATGCTTTACAATGTATTGTAGTAATAGCTTATCTGTTAAATTTTCCTCTTCAACAGATATTTCAATACAGAATAAAGCAGTCTATTACGAAACATCTGAGCAGACTTAAATGGCAGTTTATTAGACTTGAGAGCAATGATTAACAGTTATTCTGTCACCCTCAAGCTTAACAGGTAAAAAACAGTCTGCTTGCCCTTATCCATCATGGTGAGGAGAGCAATAGGTCCAAACACAATCCTGATTAGCCTAACCCACAATCTTTCATGTGGCAATGGCTGCAAAGGTTGACTGAAAAATTGAAAAGCAGCAACCAACTATTTTTTTCATGTAAAGGACAGTCTTCAAGTAAAGTCAAGGGGCATCCAAGTGACTTCTCTGCTAGACATCCTCCAAAGCCATGGATTATTCTCTTCCTGCAGCAAATGCCACAACCTCTTCCTCTGGAAAGAGCAAGCAGCAAGGTCTTCAATAGCAACTGCAGCTGAAGCAGCCCTACTCGCTCCCATGGCAGCAGCAGCCCAGCTTTTGTGCAGACAAATGGTAGGTAGGCAGCTGAAGCACAACCCTCCCTTCTATGCTTTTCTGTTTTTCCTGGAGGACAGGTTTTCATCTAGATTAGTCCCCTGATTTAGTTCACTGATCTGGATGCCATGACACAGGACACGGCATGAGTGCAGGACTAAAGACCAGGAATGATTCATCAAAACTCAAGTTTTTTCCATACCTAGGATCACAGTTCCAGGACCAAACTTAGAGAATCTGCCAGCTCAGCTCCTACCTACTTTGGGCTCTCATAAGCAACTGCCAGAGCAAGTTATCTTCAGTACCACCTAGGCCCAACTTTTGAAAGCCTTAACCTAGCTTTCTGAAGTTTGACTGAAAACATACCTAATACCTCTCTAACTTCAGTGTAGTTATTGCAACGTAAATGATAGTGCTTCTTAGTAACCCAAAGGCAAATTGAGAGAACTCTGAAGTGTGTTAAACTTGTGATACATTCATTTTGTAAGCAAATTTTGTTCTGTTCCTCATAGCTGCATGCGGGAGATCAATGGACAGCACGCTGATTAATGTAATCAGAAGCTGACGTTTATTACAAAGCATTAACTCTTTATATGCTGTTGCTTACATTTGCTGACATTGATTTGGCACCTTATAATTGGATATATGTCCTTAAGACCCCCAGTAACTAACATATAATTGGTCAGGCACATTTATGAGAACTTGACCTTCAAAGCTTGCCAACAGTCCACAGTCCCACAACTCCTTCATAGTTCTCTTTACCGTTCCCAAGGCTTAAGCCAGACCAGGGTGATAACACCTGGATCCCTTTTGTTAACTATTTCTATCCATCCCCCACAGCTGCAGAGATTCATGGGGGAGCAAGTAAAGGTTTGTGGGATGTGGGATGTTTGTCTGCCTCGAGGTATAAGTGTTTTCTTTCAGAAATGTGACAGCCATCAAACAATCACAAAATAGAGCCACGATCAAACAAATGATCACAGCTGAGCAGGGAGATGCCTACATACAGTAAACCTGCCCTGCTTCCTTGGAAAGCGTGCAGCCCATGCCATGTTCTGTACTGCTGTGTTAGACTGTTCCCTGTTCCCAGATGGGCTTTTTAAAAGCAAGCAAGCCTTTTATTTAGATCTTACTTTTACATTTTTAAAGAGACAACTGTGATTTTTCAAACAATTATTTAAAAGAGCACAAAGAACCCACATAAATATTAAGACAGAATTTGGGGGAAGCAACTACAGAGCTTGGTTTAACTTTCATGCTAGTAGATCTTTATACTGAAAAGCAAAGTAAATGAAATTGGGAAGATGGAAATGCAGTCCTAACGGATGTGTGTTATTTAGTACATCTATTCTATAATACAACTATATACTGTTATATTTAACAGAACAGCACTCAAGTACAGTTCAGAAAGAAAAAAAAACCAACCCAAGTACTTCCAATACTTTTGTGTTAGCTGAAAATTGCCAATAATTTTTGTTGCAAAAACATTTTCCTTGCACTTTCAATGTTCCTCTGAGATAAGAGCAAAAAATACTTTAACTGTGAAAATGATCCATTTTACAGGCGTTAAACTATTTTTAAACCCTACTCTTCAGTCTGCTCCTCTATGCCTAGATCATCAGTAATTTATTTGTGAAATTCCCTGAGGAAGGGAATCTGGAAAAGAAAGGTAGGTGGGAAGCAAAACAAGCCCTATACACACACACACACACACACACACACACATTCCCTAGAGGGGAAGTTTGTAAGTGCCTAATTCTGACATCCGACACAAAACAAACATCACCTCACTATTAACCATGGTTCTGTTGAAGTCAGTGAGGTGCCAAGTACTACCATGATTAACAGAACCAAAAATCTAATGCTGAACATTCAGAGTATAGCAGAAGCAGCATAGTTAGCAAAGTGTCACATCCATTTATCCCATGATATAAATCATTGTAAGGTCACAGAGGAAAATCAGGCAAAGTGTAAGTAAGAAGGCATGTTTGCTGACTCCACTTGAGATGAAAAGGAATAACACCACAAAATTTGAAGGTGGGAGTAGGTAAAGTGATAAGGGAGATGTGGGATGACATGAAAAAGATGGCTTGAAGCACTCCCCAAAGCTAGTTACCAGTACGTACTTTAGTCTAAATTCTGAAGAGGAATATGCTTGGAGTCCTGGACTGCGGTCCTCCCCTATCCAATAGAGCAACATGAGATGATATTGAAAGCCTTCCTTTGCTGTCAGTGGAGGAATGCCTGACAGATTTCAAAATCTGCAAGCCCAGCAGTCATCTCTTCTTCCGTGAACCTCTCTTTCTTTCTGGTGTACTGAGAGAGTGGGCAGTTGTTCAGCTTTCTTTCCATACAGTATTCCTCTTGCTCCTTTAGAGTAGGACAGCGCTGCTGGCAGTATCCCTTGCAATGAGGAATTAAACATGCATTCCTTCAAAAGGCACAAAGTTACTCTAGAATCAATGGCTTAAAGACAACTAATAAATTTTATTTCATTTTATAGGTTTGTGGGTTTTTTTTTAGTGGGAGACTTCTGTAGCTGTGACACTCTATCCATGTGCAAAACTAGTAAATTGCACTGCAGATGTACCTATTATATATGCACACTTGCCAAATGTGGGTGTTGCAGGACTTGTTAAGAATTCCTGCCTGCATAAGGTGTTTCCTGAAACCCAGAAGGAAAATATTATTTTAGTACAAGTCCAAGCTCATGTTTAAAATAGGAATTGTTGATTCCAATTCAGTGGAGCAGCAGATTTTCATTACATGGAACACAGAAGAAAATGCTTGTCAGATATGTTTCCAGAAAAGTTGTTTACAGGAATATGTCTGTGTGCACACAACGGATTTCTGGGAGAAAGGTGTACCCTGAAGGTTTCATACATGTATTTTGATGAACTGCCCTGAAGATTTTCTGTATTGGCTTTCCAGAAAAGAAGGCTATACAAAGCACTGCAAAGCCTGCCTTTCTGCAAGGCTGCTGTCCCTGCTGGAAAAAGACAAGTCCCGAATGCACATTTTAATGTCACATAAGAGAGTTTAGATTGTGGCAGGAAGAAAGGCAGAGACAGACATTTTAGAGCCCATGATCTCCTTTATAAAGGCCAAAACAAAACAAAACAAACAACAACAACAAAAAAAAAAAAAAAATTGAGGAGCCACCCCTGCTGCGTTCTCGGGCAATCTGAACTGTGGCTCTTCTGTCGTTGCCTAAGAGAAGGGGGCATGAAAAAACAAAATCAAGGCAAATAGACCTGTTGGGAAAACCCATGGAGAAGAAAAGTGCTCACATGGGGGGACCTAGCCAGCTCTCCAACGCCAAAGGGGAACTTAAACCATCTTCATTCCATCCATGAAACTCAAAATCTCAGTTCTGTGTTTAAGGCCTGGCCAAAGCCTTGCACCCACATGGTGTCTAATGGAGCCTGGTCTCAAAACATGAGCAAAAGCTATGCCCTCTTCACAGTCTATGAAATCAATTTTTACTGCTGGTTTGGATTATTCTGGTAATCCAAATTTTAATTCCATGCCCTTTAGGTCTATAATAAATATCATCCTTGATAAGTCAGAGCAAGAATTAAGCTAATATTGAAAGAATGTGTCAGACTACTTCTTTATTGTCTTGCTGTAAATCCTATCAGATGTTGGCTAGGTCTAAGCAGAAGTCGCTAAATCACCCAATGTATTAATTCGATAGAAAAGCAGAAAAGCAGTGTATTAGGGATGTTATGAATGAAGTTGTTAAACATTTCATTACCCACTGGTTTTGAAATGCGTTTTGACGAGCAGCAAATAGAACAAACCCTGTATCAAATAATAATACAATATATATTTTTCAGGAAATTTACTACATCATATATCATACTTACCTTCTGAACAATGGAAGCATTCATTTATAAGCACTTAGATAAAGTTTATCTAACATTTTCCATGCTGCAGTATCTTTGTTAAACAGCTGAAGAAATATAGTTGTATTCACATTCAGGAAGAATTTACTTTGTGTGAGCGTGGAATTTACTTTCATTGTGGACACTGTGTAAGAATCTGATCTGCAGCTTGCAACAATCTTATCTCCCTCTAGGTTCACTAAGAGCTGAACACCTGTAACAGCTTACAGGACTTGGCAAATTGTTACGAATTTTCATTTTGTTATGATTTAATAAGAAACCCCCCAATATTTTCACTTGTAAAATAAAAATACCACTTAACTAGGGGGAAATTTTCCTTGCAAAGACGTAGTTGTGCCAGTTCAAGTGGATTTATCTAATCAAATTACAGATTATATTTCTGATAAGTCACTTTGTCATCCTCTGAACAGAACAAGGAGCAAAGGGCTAAGCAAGCAAAACAGAAGGAAAAGTGGTTACAAGTTGCATTTTAAATGATTGGCATTAAGAACGTCATTTTCATTATGTCAGTTTATGAAAACTCTGTAGCCACATTTATACACTAGTCAAAACTGAACTGCATTGGTAACTTTTAATCCCTGGGAGAAGAGTCTTTTCTCTTGAACTCTTTCATGACACTGAAGCAACCCTGTGTTAATACACATAAGAAAAGACAGAAAAAGAAAGACCCTTCAAAATGCCAGAGCTTTTTTCATAACTCTTTTTTTTTACCTAACACAGAAACAGTGGCAAATCCCTGTTCCAAGGGACCCTGGACCAAGGGGAACCCCCCAGTAGGAGACTCAACTTTCATCTTTAAAGGAGCAAAAAAAAAAAAAAAAAAAACAAAAAAAAACCAACCCAAAAAAACCAAAAAAAAAAAAAAAAAAAAAACTTGAAACTTTAACTTT
>NDXB01014129.1:241638-305912 GCA_002631895.1 Agapornis roseicollis
GGAGCAAAAAAAAAAAAAAAACCAAAAAAAAACCAACCCAAAAACACCCAGAAAAAGAGGAAAAAGGCACCTGGAAACTTTATCTTTGTAATCAAATAAGGAAAACTAGTCTGTGATCTATTAATACTTCTGTCCGCTTGGAGCGAGGATAAAAAGTTATTGAAGATGTTTCAAAACTTCTCTTTTTTCACTGCTGCACTGGGGATCAGGTACTCCAGCTTCACTGGCAGTCTGTTCAGGGAAGAAAGGAAAGCTCATCCTATCATGTCCTTGATGGCATGCTGTTCTCAGGAGGAAGGGACAGCACAGGATTCCAGTCTAAAAATACAGACCCAGATTTTCTCCTTTCCAGATAAAAGCAGGACACATGCTTTCAAAAACAGACTTAATTGTGGGACAATCCTTTCATTGGGAAGCACCCTGCAGTGAAGATACTTTTTAGGGCTCCAGGACAGAACATGACAAGAGGTTAAAAGGCATAGGTAATCTCTGCCATATTAATGGCCCTCATGGAGGCCAGCAATGGCATGAACAACAGCATTTCTTAGTGAGGCTGTTCCTACTGGCCCCACTAATCCCTCAGCAACGTCAGAGAAGACGTAACACTGAAGAGGAGACAGCTGCAGCAGTGAGGCTTGGAACTCCCAGTTTAAAACACTCAAGGTTGTTCTAGCTTACACTAGCTCCCGTCCCAGCCTGAACAACCCCAGTGGATCTTGTGTTGTGCACTTGAGAGCCCTGACCATCTTGGTGGCTCTTTGTGGGACATGGTTTGTCAATATGTTTCTTGTGCTGTCAAAAACTAAAGCTCTTGATTGAGCCTATCTTCCTCTGAAAAGGCATTTTAGGTTGGAAAAAAAGAAAACACAAACCCAACCAAATTCTGTTTTTCATTTCCATACAGCAGATGCTTATGTATTTGAAAATCTTATTTGGCCTTTATGAAGGATTCCGTTCCTTCCTGCAGCAGTGGGGTGCCTTCAGGCTCTGACTCTAAATTCAGAATAACATGGGAGCTGTAGCTGTTTCCTTCAATTTGCATCCTCACACTGTCCACTATTTTCATACTGCATTAATCTTTGATTCCATATCACCTTAACTATGCAACAAAATGCCAGCACTATAAAGTGCTACTTCTGCAACTGCTATTCATTCATCACCTTTTAATTCAGTATAAAAATAGATTCTTCCTGAACAACTTCAACTTAGATGGTGCTTCTGAAAATTGCATTGCTTACAAAGACAAACTTAGCTCTCTGTGTTGAATTTTAAACAAGAAACATGGGCTTCTTTGATCTGGAGGTAGTCACCTGCAAGCAAGTTAAAAATCAGAGTTTTGCTAACCCACAGAAAAAAAAAAAAACCCTCGAAGAGCAAGAGGTGAAATATGGAGAATGAACCTTAAACTTACAGTAACAGAAGGATTAGTGCTGTAAGGCGGATTAACAGTCCTCTGGTACTTTCCAGTATCCAGGTCCAGTTAATTGAGAAAGGAGTGCCATGTCCAATAAGGAGCATTTCTCTGATAACAAGCCAATGAAGGAAGATTTCTGTCATCCATTAATGACGCGGCTTAAGTCAGAAAACTTTCATTCATACATTACGCTAATCTTACAAACCCACTGGAGCAATTTTACTCAAGAGATTCTTGTGTCAGAGATTCTTTATGCACTTTTGTCATAAAATATTTCCTTTTAACTGTTTTGAATATGGTGCCTTCTAATGGCATTGGATGTTCTTGTTATATCTGCAATCAGTAAGTATGAGCATGCAGCCAGCCTTCTCTGCACTATTCATTATTTTTACATTCTGCTATCATGTCACCTGTTATCTATTTCTTCCACAACCTAAGCTGTTCTAATATATTTCATTCATCTTCATGTCTTGCATATTTTCACATCTTGGACAACTTCTGCTGCCTGCCTGGATATCTTCCCCCTGATGTTTGTCAAGATGCAAAGACTAGCAATGAACACACCTTCTCATAAGGAAGACAGGCCCACAGTTGAAATAACAGCATCATAATAATTACAGCTGCATGCAACCATCTTGCACTTCATTTCCTTTAATGAGAAGAATGAACAATCAAATGGATAGGAAATTAAATCAAAGTGTAGGATATATGACTTCATCTTCAGCTGAGAGATAGCTCTCCTTAAGGAGTGCCAGTAAGTTGAAAAGACTACTCACTCCTACATCAGCAGAACTACCTACACACACAAGCACTTGCAGTGTTATGTAGCATCCTTCTTTATGTCAAAGTCATAAATTACAGCAATCCTCCTTCCTAGGCCATCAACAGCAATTTGTTCCTGAAGTTACTCTGTATATTTAAAACTAATCAACACTTGCAAGAACTATAAAATATTTCTTTCTGATAGGCGTTTATTCCTCTTTAGCTATGTTCCCCAATATATTTTATTGTTGTCATTGTTCTTCTTCCCCACAATGAGTTTATCTCATTCTCAAATAAGGCTTAAGGGCTTGTAGGTTGCACAGGAGCTGAATTTCACATGGGATTATATATTTTCATTATCAGCACAGTCACTTTATTCAGTCCGAGATTTCTTCAAAAATCCTGGCAACTTGCTGCAATTTACAGGCTCATATTGCTACAACCTCCTTCTCGCTCAAACACATTTAAGCTTTATCACCCCTCCCAGAGCTACTGTTTACAGGTATCTTTCTGATAGATGGCACAGCCACACTACAGACAGCAAAGCAGTGCAGAGGTGTCTGAGCTAGCATTATTAGACCTAGATTTGGAGCAGAAGCAATCCAGACACAACAGCACAATGTTTGGTGCAGGACAATTTACCCTACTTCTTTATAGGTAGATCAACCTATACATACCACAGTCTGCAGTGTCTAGGCTATTTTCAGATCAAGGCGACTCATTTAAACCTGGCTGAGGCAGTAGAGGGACTCAGAAATTGATTGAATTGGCTCCCACAAGAAAACCAGTTAGTTCTTCTGAAATACCCAACCACCCTTAATGTCTCTCCGCTTTGATGGCTTACAAAATTTCAGTGGTTTTTTGCATTTTCATCAGCCTTACTAACACTGCATGTACATATTCAGACATTCATTCCTCAAAACCCCTGTCACGCTCTCCCTGCTGTCAGCAGACATTACAGGTGAAACATCAATCTTGTTGAAGTCAATAGTGAACTGCTGCTGACTTTTCTGGGCCCACATTTCATCCCAATAAGGTCAGGAAATTGTTCAGACTTGTGATGGTCCCAGTTCTCACAGCTCTCCCTGCAGAGACTAATGGGGGCATATGAAGCAGGTTTGAAAATCAACCCAAAACACCTGCAAACCTTTGCAACAGGCTGATACCAGAGGTGAAATCAGAAGCAATCAGTGATAGTCCTGAAGTCCAGTCCCCTCAGCAGCATGGCTAAGTACAGCTAGGTTGCCTTGAAGGAACAAACCAGGTCTCACCCAGCAAACTCAGAGAGAGTAACCAGCAAGAGAGAGTCACAGGGAAGGCTGGCACTCATTAATGCAGAGGCTATGATTTCCACTGGCCCCACAGAAATCTTACCCACCAAATTCCTACTGCTATTGGCAGTGGCTAATACAGCTCAGCTTCTTCTGTAAGAGCAAAACAGGTGGGGCTTTTGAAGACAGCACATGCTGCCTCTTCTTAAGAGCCCTTTTCAGGTAAATTTTAAAAATGGACCAAGCTGGCACCTGCAGGTCAAACTCAGCAGTTCCTTCAAAATCCAGGAAAACTAAAGCTTGCCACACACACAGCTACTATAATTCCCCAGGCTGGCACTTAGCCATCAGTCAAAACTACTCTCAAACCACAGTAGATTTCTTTCCTCTATTTCAATGTTATTGAAATAAAAATAGATGGAACTGTGATTTTTCACATCTGATACTGAGTCCTTGTCTAAGCACTAAACTTTGGCTTCTTTCAGAAGATGTATCTTCTATAAAAATACACTACATCTGTGCTAGAGATTTCTTCTTAATTCAAGCAAAAGCCAGCAGTTGTTACAGCCCACTAAACACACACTGACATACTTCATGCCACTTACCACAATGAAAGGTTCATTCACACCCGTATTTGCTTTATGAAATAGCCTCAAATTCTTTTGCCAACAGCAAGAATCATTTCGAACAAGTCAGTCTTTCTTTCACAGTTGTACATTTTAGCTTATAAAAGTACCCATACTTCAAAACTTTTATAACAAAGGGGAGGCACTAGGGGACACAAGCAGCTGCAACATTCAAAAACCTCTCTGATACTTCTAGTATTATGTGTTCTGCAAGGCAACTGAGTTTCATTATGTACAACATGGAACATGACAGGTTTGTTGGGAAAAATACATGTTATGGGGCATGGTTCTGTATTTCCTGAAAATGGGTACATTTTGAGAAGGCCCTTTGAGAGCTTAGGAACATCAGGTCTGCTTTGAAAGAACCTGAGGTCCAGATGGATAGGAATGTGCAAGTACCCACATCCAGCTAACTTCAGAAGCACGAATACCTTTGCTGACTTAAGGTAAAGTTAATTTGGAAAACTTTACTCAATACCACAAACGTAATTATTCCTTCACAACATCATTTGCTTCCAAGCAAATAAAGTACATAATTCAGTTACCCATGACAAAGTTGCATCAAATAGAAAAGTAACTTGGCTTAGATGCTATTACTAACTCAACAGCTTGATGAATTCTGTGGTGAAAAAGAAAAAAGTTTTGGCAACTTTCACATAAATTTAAATAACTTTCTGAGAAAATATAGTGTTTATGATCATATGGGAATCATAAAAATAAATACATAAATAAAGCTTTGGCTTATAAATAAATTAAATTTAAATCAACAAATAATATTTAGGGATCATAAACAAAGAAATAAAACACTAATGCTTAGGTTTCAGTTGAAATTTGCTCTAAGCTCTTTTTGATTTCCGTCTTTGCACAAGACCCAGGAGATGTGGACCCATGTGAATGGGAACAAGCTTTACATGACTCCCTATGATCCAAAAACACCATGTTTTATTCAGTGTAATAAATACTGGCAATATGAATGTTTTGCAGGGTAGACACATTTACAATACTATAAGGATTTTATGAAATCATATCACTTTTGCCTAACCGATGACGCTTAACATTCCATCTTAAAAATGCATTACTTTACTTTACGTTCCTTGAGTTCTCCTTATAGCCACTGATTTTTCCTCTTCATTGCTGCAAGTTCAACATGTGAATTTAATTTGTACTAGCTACTATACTGATTCACTTCATTTTAATTTTACAGGTATATATAAAGAGTTAATGGTTGCAGGTTTGTCAGTTTGAGTTTGTCATACAAGTGTATGAAAGCATTCAGTGAAATGTTGAAGGCATTCAGGACAGAAACACAGCCAGATAGTGGCTTTTCCTCTGTATGACCTCAGGGATCACAGGTTGGCTAGCATCTACTAGGAGAACATTTTGAGAGATCATGTTGAAAGTTGACAGCCCAATATCCTGACTCAACACCTCCCCTGGTAAGATAAAGTAGCACCTGTCTATGTGGTAGAAAACCAAACAACTCTTGCCTTGTATGTGCTTCATTTTTTTTATTAACATCTGCTGTCTATGCTCCCATTTCTCAGGGATGCATCAACCTCGTATGGCTAGATCTTTGTGAGGCTCAAATCATGACTCTCTGTTAATGAGATTCCTATTTTTCATACTGTAGATATCTTTACAGCTCAGTTTCTATCTGAACTGGCTGCTTACAGCTGCACAGCCGATTTCTGTGTCAGGAGGCTGCCACGGCAGACACTTACAGGTGGTAATATTCTGGCTTGCCGAATAAAATCTCACTCTAAGTTACTTCAAGTGTACTTCTTTGGCTCAACTTTTTGCTCATTTACTCATCGTCAGGAACATTTTATTAAGATGTGAGAGGAAAAAGAGCGAGGCCAAAGCTGTGTGCGGTGAAAACACTAACTGCAGTTTCCAACCTGGTAAATCTGACACTTCCAAGGCTTCTGATAGCATATGTTGTAAACGCTAAAGAAACAAACATAATTAAATATATTATGTCCCTGGTAGCCAGGTCCTTAATACTCATGGGTCTACAATGTTCCAGGCTCATATTTTTCTATCACTGACGGGTCTGCATAAAGGTCAGCCTGTTTCCCTTATGTTTTATTACCTAAAGCTAGAGTTTCCCCAGCCTTCCTCCTCTTTACACCTTTTTGTCCATGTGACCTCTGTCCATTTTGGTATTTGTATAATTTATCAGACAATAAAGACCTGTTCTTCAACACCATCTTCAGATACTATCAAAACCCTGTTTATCCCCACAGCCTCTCTGTGGAGTTCCCGATGGAGAGAGGGATCCCCATTAAACTGAACTGCCGTCCTAAGACTGATCAAAGACTTCCCCACTTGCAAGCAAACACTTAGTAAAAGCTGCACAGAATGAATAAATGACAATGGATGGTGTGATATGAAGTCTTTGTTCACGTGGGATTGGTACACAGACTCTGAGCATGGTGTGTTCCCAGAGGAACACAGGGAGAACATTCAACTCCCTGAGAACGAATAGCTCAACAAATGAGTTATTAAGAATTTAACTACAGAAGTCCTAAGGGAAAACCACTGGAGCCTATTAAAATTAATTTGAAATTGCTCCTTTATACAGAAAAGACACTAAGTGCCAGTGTTGCAGGTCCTCCTTGGATTAGAACACATTTGTGGGCCATCGGGAAGTTTCTATTCCAGAAAGCCTGAGACAGCACTACCAAAAGAAGACTCCATTCCACCTTCAGGGGGAAAGTGCCAGTCTTGGGGCAATGCCCTCTGAACACCAGTATCAGCCCCTTGACTGATATTGGTGAGCAATGACCACCAATATCAGGCAAGTTCTCCTGGGTTTAAACCAATCTTAATAACTTCAAAATCTGGCCTATAATAATGCCACAGTTAAGCAGCTCAGGAGACAGATCACCTTCTCTGATTCTGGAAGTAGTGCTTACTGGTCAGGCCGATCCACTTATGGCTGTTGCTGTGTGTCAGCCTTGGAAGATGCCAGACATTTCGGGGCTGAAAAAGTTGGGGATGCCAAGTGCATGGTGTACTGTCTGGTCCCTGGAACACTGCTTGGTATGTAGGCATCTGCAGAGGTACACAAAAATCTAGCCTATGTCTTAAAGACAGCTTTTCCGTTAAAAACAGAATGAAAACACCTACACTATATATGGTGCTTCTCTACAGCTAGTGTTTTCAGGGAGAATGCATTATCCATGTACAGGCACTTTATCTACTTTTCCAATCTCTACTTTTTCTTTCATCTCAAAATAGTTCTGCTTGAAAATGGTCTGATTACAGGAACACCTAATTACATTCTGCCACTACAATGAAGACTAAGACAAGCGATCCCTGTGTAGTGGACTTTGTGCCCTCTGTGCCACTGTTAATGCCTTTCTCTCTTGAACAACCCACCTTTGGGACTCCAGGATCACCTGGGATTTGCTTTGGAGTGGCTCAGGATGGACTTTTGTATCTTACAACAGGTTCCTGAAAAAGACAACTGGGTCCCCCAACAAAGTCTTTTCTCTGTCCATTTTAAAGAATCAAATTGAAGAGTACAGTGTCCTGTAGTGTATTTGTCAGGAACAATGTACAGACATTTCCAGCAAGTGCTCTTAATGGAAGATTTTTTGCCAAGTATTGCCTACTCCCCAACTTGTGGTTTTGAGAAAGCATATTTGTTCGCAAGAGGGAACAGCAAAGAAGAACTTTCAGTCCTGTACACTTAATCGCTGTATCCCGTGGTATATGAACTAGAAGGCTTTTTTTTCCCCCAGAGGGCTGATCCATGTAAACATTTAGTACTGAGCTTATACCTACCAGTCAGGATGGTAAGATATAGTGAAATTCAAAACAAAATCATTGAAAGTGATAGCACTAGACCCAGCGAGTTAAAATCGAGGCCCCAAAAGATTTAAGTGCACCAGAATCACTTTAAAAAAAAAAACACAGGAAGCGCAAGATGGAGTAAGAAACAGAGGGGTTAAAACTGTGAGACAATCCAAATATAGGAAGTAGAAAAATGCGAAGCTCCCAGCCAGATCCCAGAGCAGACTTTAAAATGGCCTGTGTTGCTAAACAAAAGGTAGGCCATTTGTTTATTCAGCCAATTCATATTGATTTGGAAAACTAATAAGAGTATGGAAAAATAAAAACAGCATTAGAAAAGCCTAAATTTTGATTAGCTTTTGTTGCCATAATTTGCAGAAGCTCATTGACATTATGTGTGATGGCATTCAAAAACAAAATTAATATACCATGGCTACCACTCAACATTTCCATAATGTTTTATGAATTCACATTGCTTTGCAATATAAACTTAATTTATCTCCTTAAGGTAAGCAAATCTGATTAGCTCTATTTTACAGATGAATTAACTGAGGCTTGGCAGAAGTGATGTCACCCAAAGTAGCACAGAAAGTTGAGTGGAAAGGGTCATAATTAGTAGAATCATAGAATAGTTAGGGTTGGAAAGGACCTTAAGATCTAACCCCCTGCCATGGCCAGGGACACCTCACACTAAACCATGTCACCCATGGCTCTGTCCTTGAATGTCACCAGGGATGGAGAGCATTCACAACCTCCTTGGGCAACCCATTCCAGTGCCTCACCACTCTTACAGTAAAGAACTTCTTCCTTATATTCAATCTAAACCTCCCCTGTTTAAGTTTCAACCCGTTACCCCTTGTCCAATCACTACAGTCCCTAATGAAGAGTTCCTCCCCAGCATCTTTTTAGGCCCCCCTCAGGTACTGGAAGGCAGCTATGAGAGCAGGGTAGAGGGGCAGGATCACCTCCTTCGACCTGCTGGTCACGCTCCTTTTGATGCAGCCCAGGATACAGTTGGCTTTCTGGGCTGCAAGTGCACAGTGCTGGCTCATGTTCATGTTCTCATCAATCAACACCCCCAAGCCCTTCTCCATAAGGCTGCTTTGAATCCCTTCTCCACCCAACCTGTAGGGCACTTTGGGGCCACAGAGACCTTCCCATTCCTTCTGGCCAATTATTGTGCAGGACTCCTTTATACCTACCACAGCATAAAATTTAGAGACCTGCCCATCGGTCTGTTGACATTTCCATGTTACCTTGAAGTGTTATTAATAAACACATGTGCACAATCTGGCTGAGGAGAAAACTCACACAAGACCCTGCAATCCTCTATATTAATCTACCAAATTAATGTGGACAGAGGAAGAGATCTTCTGATCTGCACCAGCCAGTAGAAATGTAGAAAGTCCCAAAGACACATAAAAAGGAATAATCACCAGAAGAGAAGAGAAACGGTATGGACAGCAACCCATCTCCTGCAGACCTTCTTCCCATCAGACATCAGGATAGGCCGTGCCCTCCTTTACTGGGAGGCACTTACACATGTTCCTCTCCCACTGCTTGACTCTCCCACTGAAAAGCACGTTTGAAGCAACGACAGATGCTTTGCTAGTCTTCCACCCAAACACAGTGAAGCCACTGCTTTCTGGATTCATGAAACTGTTTCAGTTTTTCCTGAAAGATTTATTTTGCCCTCGGCATTTATTTTGACTGAGTATCATGTCACATCAGTTCAGTGGAAAGGATAGGGAGGACTCCTATTAGTAATGGCATTTTCTATTATGCTGGAACAGCTGTCTAGGGGAAGCTACATCTAAAGGGAAAAAGAGGGTGTTTCTAACAGGAAATGAAGTAAGATGTCTTAACCTAATCCACATATACATTTCGAGATTTGCACCTTTTTCTACAGATACTAAAATTCTCTTCGAGCCTTAAGGATATAAAAATGTCAAACACTATTATATCAGTCCAAAAGTGTGACAGAAGTGTCACTCAGGAAGTAGAGGTAAAAAAACTGTAAAGAATAGGGTTTGTGAACAGGCACAACAGAGACAAATACAACATAAGTGTACCTCACAAAACTTGTTGGTCTGCTGGCTGTAGGACAGAAACCATTGCATGTGGGTAGTCAAGTAAGCACGTAACTGTCCACAGTACCATCATTCAGAGAAGCAAACAAAAAATAACAGGGTGGTCCTGAATTTTTGTTCTCTTCCCTTTTATTCCCCCTCCTAAAATTTTCTACATTCTGTTGTAGCAACACCTCTGCCAACTACCTGCATTGAAGGCAGGGAAAATGTGTGTTGCACACTAGTGCAGTAAAGGTGACTTCAAAGAGCACAAGAACACTAAAACACTTGTTTTGTCTAGATTTTCCTCTATGTATGTCCCAGGTCATCTGGCTTTGTGACATTTTAAAAGTAGTCACATGAGACTGGGGCTTTACCTATGTCCCCAAGGGAGAAAATGGAAAGAAACAGATACAAAATCTTCCTTCATTTGAAAGACCCCTGCTTTAGGTAGAGCAGATGTCTCACTGGAGAGCTGAAAGAACCTGGGGACAGAGGAATGAACTATTTACACATGCAACAGGGATAAAATACCACCATACAACCTAAGCTTACTTCCACCCAGTCTCCTCTCTCTTCAGATTTGACTGCTGACATTAGTACAAAGCAGCATCTATTTGACAAAAACCATGTATTTGGTCATGGAATCTCATTGGAATGATCGTAAACAAAGAAAAATGTTACTGAAGAAATGCCAGTGGAATGTTACAGTTGCTGATACACTTCATACATACAGCCAGACAAATATGTATTAGTCTATAGCAGACAACCATCACCAATATATCAAACATGGTATACAATATGTATAATGAAATTTCATTCTAGTATCTTCAGTATGAAAAAGTCAGATTTGAAAAGTTGCATCATGGACAGAGTAATGTGGACATATAGGGAAAGATAGAGAAATATGGGCAGACTGGGCCATTTACTGCACAGCTGAAGCAAAGATCACTACAAAAGAGAATTTACTTCATCAGAACCCAAAGTGAAGAAGTATAAACAGCTGGGACTATCAAAGTGATGGAAAAAGAACAGATTGGATCAACTATCCCCAAAGGAAAGAGCTTACCTTGAATTATCTCATTTCCTGGAAGTGATCTGATCTGGAAAGGAGCTGCTCCACTCAGAAGACCAGACTACCACTCACTACAGACTGCTAAAAAGAACTTACCCATTCAGCTTAGGTCAACCATCTCAATAACGAGGCAAAGCCAGTCTCAGAGTCTAGAGCTGATATTCAGTTATATGAGTCACTGCCAAGGAGGTTTAGGGGGACATTTTGCTTGTCTACCATATGATTTTTTTTTGTTTCACAAAGAGACTGACCCAATTCAGAGGACCAGGAACTGGTTGTTAGGTGTCAGGCCAGTCCAGTCATTCCTTTATCTTTCTGCAAACTTTGGAATCTGCACTCTTCATTTTTTTCAGAGCATGGTAGAGTTTGGTTTAAGCTAATCTCTAGGACACGCTTTTTGCTCTTCTATAGTCCCAGATCACATTTGGGGGCCTTTTTTATTTATTTGCTTTGATATTTCTCTGTCCCTGGAAGGTAACAGCAGATGATCAGCTCAGAGGCATGACTGCCCTTCAAAATGCTGGGAGTACTGGTTTGTTTTTTCTACATTTTGAAACAAACAGAAAGAATAAAGGTTTGATATCTGCCTGTTAGGATAATCTTTTCTTGAGGACCTTATGGCACTAAGCGCACACTCATTCAAACAGCATTTCAAATGTCTATTCACAATCTTCAGCAATTGTTAACATATTTTAAATCAATTTATGACTTAAAGCTATAGCAAGCAAAAATGGCTTAAGTGAACTGAAAATGTCTCAGTCTAAAATAAACTTACCCATTGGTAGACTGGAAAAGTGCTGCCTGATGACTTAAAAAGAAAACAAACCCAAAACAATCTACAGTGTTTTCTTGAATCTTTTGATGCTGACCTTATCTGACATGACATGCACTTTATGTCTTAGAAGTGGCAGTGCAAACTGAGTAATTATCACAACATGGGAAGGTTAGTATCATACTGAGATAGACACGTTAACATTAAAACTCTCAACTACCTCAGTCTCAAATGCCCTTTCTGTCCATGTCTTAAAGGCTTCAAAATCAAATGCTCTCATTTTGCATGTAATAAAATTATTTGATTTTGTGTTTTAAAAGCAGCTCTAAAAATCTCTGAGTGGGCTTTGAAAGAGAAAGAGCACTGCCGCCTTCTTTTTGTACATCCATCTTGCTATCCAAAGACATGGAAGTTGAAACATTTGTCTCACTACTTTGTTTTCAGATTGTTCTCAACACCAACTGACCCACACAACTTTTGGTACTTAGTAGTCTTGAACACCAGACCGCTACTATCTGAAGGCTGAAAATTGCCACTGGCAGTTTATTGTAAATGAGACATTTGTGCCAGGCAATTATGGGATGAACATTTCCCCTTTTAACTCACAACAGGTTTGGTTTTTTTTTCACTCCCTTCAGGCAAAGTGTTAAAGTGCTGCTCTGCTCCTACTATCAACTCTTGAAGTGACACTGCAGGATTCCAGTTTTGATTCCATCAGTTATTAATTTGTCAGTTTGCAAAGAAAGACATTTGCCAAATGCCAGGCTCTTTCTGGAGCCTCTTCAACATTTGTGTTATCTTTTCACATAGCTTTCCCAACAATCCTGCCACTAGAGGATGGTACTGCTAACAGTGCGTAATAGACAGACTCCAGCTCATCTTCCCATTACTGTGCCATTTCTGCAGCACTTGCCACATTCAAACCAAATTCACTGCAATATCATGTCTGGGTCAATCCACTGGTAAGGAAAGTGCAGTTGTCAGACAGCTCAATACCAAGCCAGGACATGAGAAAGAGATGCAGAAGTGTTTGTGCAAGTGCATAATGCACTGAAAGAGAAAGCGTAAAATTCTAAAGCAGTAAATTCTGCAGAAAACTAAGACTGACATGATAGCTCTGGACTGACTGCAGGGAAGGGAGAACAAAGCCAAAGGAGTTCATCCAAGAGAAACTGCTGCAGAAACTGCTGAAACAGGGCCTTTGGGAATTCAGAAGATTTCCTACAATTCTGCCTGGATCATCTTTCCCTGAACTTGCTGGCTCCTGGCTCTTCAGTCTGTGGTCTCTTCACCTCAGATTCACTCTGCCTCAGAGTGCTTTAAGTCATTTTAATATTTGTCATCTTCTCACGATGCTTGGTCTTTAGAATGTACTTTTAGGCACACTTTCTTTTGGCAACAACTATTATCATGAAAGGACCATGCTCTTGGTTGCTCTTCAGGCATTACTGTGTGAAGCATAGCACTCATCAACATGGCTTCTGGTAACACAGATTTTACAAATGGATTCGTAAGTGTTAAAATCAGAAAGTATGGCATAAAATAAAAGATAGTACTAATGCTAAAGATGGTCTCATGTCAGCCAGGACACTGGCCAAGATGTTCCTGGACTGTACCTTTTCTGCTTATGCAGCCAAGCATGCTGAAACAAAAGGGAGCATCCTGGGATGACACTCCTTGGAAAGTCAGTGGGGCAGTCACTGTCTGCCTGTCTGCTGGAAAAGATAGCTCTGTCAGCACATTGACAGTGGGATTATAATTTTTTAGGCTCATTCATGTACTGACAAAGTGTGCCTTCAGCAAGGATGCTGAACCAGCTGGGTTACTCATGGTTCTTCAGCCCAGCAAAATTGCTTCAAAATTGAGTCCTGGAAGTAGCTTCTGAGGAAGGAGGAAACTGGTATTGGCATGCTGAGTCTGGCATTCTGCCTGACTCCTCTGTCTTACCTGACAGAAGCTGCAGGTCCTTCATATTCCCACTTTACTGGCCCGCTGCTGATCTTTAGTCTGTCACAAAGCCTCTTATATAGCTATTACTACCCATCCATTTTGGTGTGGTCCATCAAATCTTTAAGGCTGTTGTTGGCTGAGACTTACTGATGTACAGTTTACTTGTTCTCTGCTCAGCCCATTCGTTGGCCTAAAAAGATACATTCTTCTTAAAAATAATACAAATAGAAACATTATTATTGATTTTTTTGCATTACAAAGCATAAACTTTCAGGTAAGTTGCAGGTAGGAATTTTATTTCAGGAGGAATTTTCCACATGGTGCAAAACTGAGCTGAATGGTTCAACACAGTGATTATTAAAACAAAATAAAAACTACCAACCTAAAAGCTACCCCACTAACTCTGATTTAGAATCATAGAATAGGATCAAATTGTTTAGGCTGGAAAAGACCTTTAAGATTATCAAGTCCAACCATTAACCCACTACTGCCAAGTCCACCACCAAACCACGTCCCTAAGTGCCACATCTGCAGGTCTTCTAAAGACCTCAAGGGATCATGACTCAGTCACTTCCCTGGGCAGAATGTTCCAATGCTTGACAACCCTTTCAGTGAAGAAATTCTTCCTAATATCCAATCTAAACCTCTCCTGGCACAATTTAAGGCCATTTCTTCTTGTACTATTACTTGTTATTTAGAAGAATGGACTGATACTCACCTCCCTACAGCCTCCTTTCAGGCAGCTGTAGAGAGCAATAAGGTTCCCCCTGAGTCTCCTTTTCCCCAGACTAAACAACCCCTGTTCCCTCAGCTCCTCCTCATAAGACTTGTGCTACAGACCCTTCACCAGTTCCATTGCCCTTCTCTGGCCACACTCCAGCACCTCAATGTCTCTCCTGTAATGAGGGGCCCAGAACTGAACACAGGATTTGAGGTACAGCCTCACCAGTGCCCAGTACAGGGGGATAACCACTGCCCTGGCCCTTCTGACCACACTGGTGCTGGTACAGGCCACGTGGCCTTCTTGGCTGCCTGGGCACAAGCTGCTCATGTTCAGCTATCAGTCAGCACCTCCAGGTCCTGTTCCACCAAGCAGCTTTCCCTCCACTCTTCCCAAAGCCTGAAGCATTGCATGGGGTTGTTGTGGCCCAAGTGCAGGACTCAGCACTTAGACTTGGCAAACATAAAACAACCAGAGACATTTATGTGAATCCACGTATGTAGACTAATGCACATTACCCTCTTTGGCCTCCGTCCTCTCACACACACTATTTGCTCTGGGATTTACTGAATCTCTGCTTTCCAAATCTTGGTGGAAGCAGAGCTATCATTTTTAACCTCTGATACAACACTCAGAGCAGCTATTCCCAAGGTTACATTCACCTGGCTACAGTCATGGGGTGATTTTCATTAGCTGATTAGACAAACACTTTCATTTGCTTAGTCCTTGTCATTTCCACTCTTTTCATTATCTGTACTTCTTAGGATACATCACCTCACAAATGGTGCTACTACCTCACCTAGTAGATTGATTCAGTTCTATTTTAAATTCCTGTTACAGAAATGCCTTTTTGCAAACTGTCTGGTACCAGTAATCACTAAACAACTCCAATATAACCAGTATCCTCCACCACTACTCCCTCTGCATCATCAGTACATCAAGCAATGCTAACTGAGAATGAAGCAACAGGTGAGAGAGAAATAAAGATACTGACAGCTCCCTGTGGGAGTGCTCCTACGTACAGGGACAACAGTACATTGGGAATGTTAACACCATATATGTGTTTGTACATAAAAATGTTAGAAAATAAAAAAATTTGGGTTAAAAACACACAGCATATCAGATAATTCATTCTGAATGGGAATAATTTTATGCTCCAAAGAAATCTGAAAATATGGACTCTACACATAGGCTGAAACTTCGACTTCAAAGAATTGCTACAAATTCTGTCTGTGACAACACACTTGGCTTCCAAATCTGGGTAATGCCAGCATGCAGTTCATTCTTCAACAGATAATGAAAAGAGTGTTTTTTTATCAGCAAAAGCGACATCATCCTACAGTGCCAGAGCTAGGCACATGCTGCTAACCCAAGACAGGGCATTGACAGAAAACTGCTGTGACAGATTTATTTCCTGAAGCAAATATGACAACAAGGTGACGATATCAAACACTGCCTTATGCAGGGGAGTAAGGAAAACAAGGGAACGAAAACAAAAACCAACCCAGTTTGCAAACAAGTTCGAAGAATTGGGTAGTGTTCACAGGCTCCACTAGATCTTCTATTTTAGGCTTTAAGGTTTGCTTTTATTCCTCAAAAGACTTCAGTTACAGATAAGATTGCTTTACTCAGCACTCATTATATTTCATCTTCTTTGATCTGAGGATGAAAAAGACAGCAGCAAACGTATTGAAGGATTTAACTCTAATGCAGCTTCTCCTATTACTTCTTGAAACCCTTCTGAAATGTTGGCTTGTAGTTTTTCTTGATGATCCTTCCAACCTCATATCAGGGCAGTTGTCACTACCACTTTACAGTTACTGATGCTGGGATTTCCCCTTCTAATCAGTTAGGATCCTCCTCCTTATCCTTACCCTGCTTATCAAGCTGGAAGGATGCTTCTCTACCACCGGGAATAAAAAGCAGCTCCACTAAACATACAACATAACTCAGAATCAAAAGGCACAGACAAAAACAGGTCTTTTGTAGAACTTGACCCACAAGATCAACTAATTTGGGCTGCAGATATGCCTAAACTGGGCCATACAGGCAGGCACAAAAATAAGCAATTTGCTCAGTCAAAGCTGAGGAGGCAGATGGTATGGCTGAAGTCACAGAATCATAGAATAGTAGGAAAGGAACTTAAGATCATCAAGTTCTAGTTCCTTGCCATAGGTAGGGACACCTCACACTAAATCATGTCACCCAAGGCTCTGTCCAACTTGGCCTTGAACACCACCAAAGTGTTTCCCAACTTCCCTGGGCAACCCATTCCAGTGCCTCACAATCCTCACACTAAAGAATTTCTTCTTTATATCCAATCTAAACTTCCCCTGTTTGAGTTTTAACCCATTACCCCTTGTCCTGTCACTACAGTCCCTAATGAAGAGTCCCTCCCCAACATCCCTATAGGCCCCCTTCAGATACTGGAAGGCTGCTATGAGGTCTCCAAGCAGCCTTCTCTTCTCCAGGCTGAACAGTCTCAACTTTCTCAGCCTGTCTTCGTATGGGAGATGCTTCAGTCCCCTGATCATCCTCGTGGCCCTCCTCTGGACTTGTTCCAACAGCTCCATGTCCTTTCTACGTTGAGGACTCCAGAACTGCACACAATACTCCAGGTGAGGTCTCACAAGAGCAGAGTAGAGGGGCAGGATCACCTACTTCAACCTGCTGGTCACGCTCCTCTCGATGCAGCCCAGGACATGGTTGGCTTTCTGGGCTGCAAGCGCACACTGCACATGGAGTGCACAGTGCACATGCACACATGCTCATTTTCTCATTGACCAACACCCCCAAGTCCTTCTCTGCAGGGCTGCTCTCAATCTCCTCTTTGCCCAACCTGTAGCTGTGCCTGGGATTGCTCCAACCCAGGTGTAGGACCTTGCACTTGTCATGGTTAAACTTCATGCGGTTGGCATCAGCCCACCTCACAAGCGTGTCAAGGTCCCTCTGGATGGCATTCCTTCCCTCCAGCGTATCCACCCAACCACCCAGCTTGGTGTCATCGGCAAACTTGCTTAGGGCGCACTCAATCCCACTGTCCATGTCAGCGACAAAGATGTTGAACAAGACCAGTCCCAACACCTGAGGGACACCACTCGTCACTGGCCTCCAGCCGGACACTGACCCACTGACCACAACTCTTTGCATGCGGCTATCCAGCCAGTTCTGTATCCACCAAGTGCTCCACCTATCAAACTGATGTCGTGTGGGACAGTGTCAAACTCTTTGCACAAGTCCAGGTAGATGACGTCAACTGCTCTACCCCTGTCCATCAGTTCCGCAGCCTCATCATAGAAGGCCACAAAATTGGTCAGGCAGGATTTCCCCCTAGTGAAGCCATGCTGGCTGCCACCAAGCACCTTGTTTTTCATGTGCCTCAGCATGCCTTCCAGGAGAACCTGCTCCAGGATTTTGCCAGGCACAGAGGTGAGACTGACTGGTCTGTAATTCCCTGGGTCACCCATTTTCCCCTTCTTGAAAATGGGGGTTATATTTCCCCTTTTCCAGTCATCACGATCTTCACCTGACTGCCATGATTTTTCCAATATGATGGACAGTGGCTTAGCAACTTCACTCACCAGCTCCTTCAGGACCTGTGGATGGATTTCATCAGGTCCCATGGACTTGTGCACATTCAGGTTCTTAAGATGGTCTCGAACCAGATCCTCTCCCACAGTGGGCCTAAGGTCTTCATTCTCATAGTCCATACATCTGCCTTCCAAGACTTTGGTGGTGTGGTCAGAGCATTTGTCATTGAAGACTGAGGCAAAGAAGTCATTAAAAACCTCAGCCTTCTCCAAATCCTGCATAGCCAGTTCTCCTGATAGCTTGGGGAGAGGGCCCACCTTGTCTCTAGTCTGTCTTTTATTTGCAATATAACTGTAGAATCCCTTCCTGTTATCTTTCACAACCTAGCCAAGTTTTAATTCTAACTGGGCCCTTAGCTTTCCTAACCTGGTCCCTAGCTTTCCGGACAACATCCCTGTATTCCTCCCAGGCCACCTGTTTTTGCTTCCACCTTTTATAAACCTATTTTTTCCCTCTAAGCTTCCCCAGCAGCTCCTTATCCATTCTTGGAGATCTGGCCCTCCTGCTGCACTTCCTTCTAGTTGGGATGCAACATTCCTGAGCTTGTAGCAGATGATCCTTGAATATCAACCAACAGTCTTGGGCCCTCCTGCCCTCTAGGGCTATATCCCATGGAACCTTACTAAGCAGGTTTCTGAAGAGGCCAAAGTCTGCTCTCTTGAAGTCCAGGGCAGTGAGCTTGCTGCATGCTCTTCTCACTGTCCTAAAGTCAGGGGATCCCAAGAAGAAGTAGAGCTGCAAGTTAAGTGTGACACAGATTATGTTGAGGACTGGCTCCCCATCAGCTGCTCAGGCCCAGATGGAAACAAGAATGCTGAATGCAACTACACTACTCTAAGGGCCAGCTTGGTCCTTACAGGCAGCACTGGTTGATAACAAGCCCTTGCAGACGTGATTTGGCCCTGTTATGCATGGCAGTCCCTGGCAAGTCTTGGTATCAGCCTCCACCACCCACAGAGTGATCAGAAGTTATCTGTTGTTCCAGGTGCTCCTGTCTCCAGAGCCCCAAGTAACAAGACAGCTGACGATATACTCAGCTCATTGCAGTGCTCCCTTCCCTAAACAGTTCGACTGGGAACAGAAATGCTCCTGACCACAAGGGAGGTTACTATCCCTCTTACAATCATTTCTTTAAGGCACTTTAAATAATTTTTAAACCACTGTTTTCAAATAAAATGTATATACAGATGTGAATCCAAGCACTCCTACTCTGCTCTATGCTTTGGAAGCACCAGAGTGATAAATGTGCTTGTACCATGGTCCTCAGGAAACTAGCAACTGGGAGAAGTGCACACATTAAACAGCACAGCACAAGCCCTACTGCTTTTAACCCTTTTTGAAAGCCTTCTGTAGAACAGGTCCGAGGGTGAAATTAGCCCAGCTGTCTGGGCAGATGAAATGCCATCTGTGTGATGAAACTGAGCCTTTCACGCCTGGGGCTAATAGCTTCAGTAGTAATGGTTGTGTAGAGCAGGAGAGTTTCCTGCCTAGAAATTCTGTGCTTACGCAATGTGGAGCCTGCCTTTCTTCCTTGCCCACATGATTTATATGCCACCTTGGAGAGGGGAGGTCTTGTTCTTTCCTGAGAAAGAACTATGCCTTTCTACACCTTTGATAGACTCACATTAATCACACAGCTTAGGGTTTTCTGACAGTAATACATGAAAAATAATTACATGCCCGCAGGCCAGGTGAAAATAAAAGAAATTAATGGGCATTATCTACTCCCTACCCTGTGTATTTACTTTGCCTCCCTGGCCAAACAAAACACTGAATTACTGAGATTCAAGCATGTGGAAGGGTGAGACTAAAGCTAAATAAATTAGTTTGTCATAATCACAAAAAGGTGTCAGTGCTGTCTCTAAAAGTAGATAAATGTAGAAACCATAGAAGATAAACATCACACACTAAATATTTATTTATTCTAATTTGACCATTCCAAGTTTCTTAGACTGACTTCCAAGTTCAACGTCACTGTGGCTCAGACACTAAGATTTCAAGTGCAGAAGCATTAACAGGCCCCATATTACAAATGTTTGGGTTAATTGAAAACAAAGCTTGTTATCCTCTTGAGAAAATAAATCACTTCCTTCTGTGCCTTCAGACCTAGAGGCTCAGATTAAAATCTCTCTTCCCTTGCTCAAAATACTAAAATACATGCTACTAAACTAAAAGAAAAACATTTTGAAAATGCAAGTAAATTAAATCTGCCAAGGGACAGATCTATTTTGCACTCTGGCAATATTCCTGATGTTTTACTTCTAATGTTTATTGTTTAACTTCATAAAATTGAGTAACTAGCATAACAGCACCTCAAATGACTGAGAAACAGCCCATTAAAATATGAAGCATCTTGTTAATAAAATACACTCATCAGAGCACCACAATTCCCCATAAACTTGTGCAGTTTTAAGGCTAGTAAACACTTCTAATGATCATCAGCAAACCTGAGTTTTCTTCAATGGTTCATTACATCACTTCTCTCAAAAAATGACTTCACGTCATAGTTAAGGCAAAAAGGCAAAAAATAGAACTTAAAATCTGGCCAAATTGCTTCATAACCTTCCAGGGGTTTGTGGAGTGAAGACACAAGAAAATCCCAGCCATAACACCACAGCCTTCCTCCTCTCATTGATGCTAGCTTCTGCTATGCCAGCCTGGGAGGCACAGGCAGAAGAGCTCCATCAGGCACAAGGAAGAACAGGAGAAATCCACAGTTTAAAAGCAAAAATAAGCACCTCATTTTTAGGTAATCTTGTGCTCCACTTACTGGTGAACCTTTTGAGGAATAAAGGGATCAAATACACTAAAAAGCAAATATACATACATGCATATTTCTTTTCTCTGCTTAGTTATCTGCAGATCTGATGTACAGCACCAATGAGATCACAAAAATTCTTACCTTTACTACATCTATGATGGACCAACAAGATCCAGATGGATGCTGTTAGTTTCTTTTAGGTTAGCAGCTTCATCAGTTTGCCATCACAGATTAATCCAGCAGACTGAAAGCTCTGTCTTGAATGAAAACATACTACCAAACATTTCATTTTTGTTACGATATAGTAAATGTCTGCTAAAGATGAGGAACTGAGCCCAATTCCCATTTTCAGGACACCACATCTTCACAGTCATTAGACAGATGTCTCTTCTTCCTCACAAATTTCCAAGGAACAATATTGTGCAGGGCATCAGCAGAGTAGAAAAAAAAAAAAAAAAAAAAAAAAAGTCACATGTACTCACTCCAAGTTTAAAATACTAGGCCCAAAGAAGGAGAAATCCATCCTCTTTGGTCGACTGAAAGCATAGGCTGAAACGTCTCTAACATCAAGGCCCAGAACTGAAGCATTTCATCATAACATTGGCAAGACTAAATAAAAGATTCCCTGCATGTCTTTGGTTTGGATGTCAAAACCGAAATTTTTTTTTAAAAGGTCTTAATTGTCAGAGGTCTGCTACTCTCCAGCTTTCTGGGAAAAAAGAAATGAGTCCTTTTAGTGTCAGCACTATTTAACAGGTTAAGTTATGAGCTGGTTCCTGAAGTCTTAGAAAACATGAGTCCTACTTATTATTGATCTCCCTGTAGAAAGTTATTTCTTTTTCTTCTTTCCGGTTTGTTTCGTATAGAGATTGCTACAATTGCTTTTATCATTCCTCCTGGAGTCATCTCCGGTTAACTCACTTTACTAGATATACTTGCTTAAATACAGACACATTTGAAGGTCTTCTTTAAACATGGGCTGGACAGCAAAATTTAGGATGAAAAGAGCAAAACTTCAAAAAGTTTTTGATTCAGAACAGGTTGTCTTAGCAACAGGATAACTGTTTTCCTGAAAATGACAATCTTGCATTGTGGAATCTATGGTTAATTGCTAGAACAACCTCAGCTAAGCCTCATTCATTTTTTGAAGCACTCTCATTTTCTCTAAACTATTCTACTTCTCTATCTGAAAGTCACTTTTCAGCAAAATGACCTTGACTTGAAATCTGATCTTCCAATTAAGAAAACTTTTATTTAAAAACCTTGCACACAATAGCGTAAATGGCCAGTAAATCTCTTCACAGAAAACCAGGTAACTGGTCAAGAATAATCTCTAACTTAGTATAGTTTTTCTATAATTAATCCATTTGGCTAGGATCCTTTTAGTAATCAACAAAATTCTTTTGAGTATTCAGGATAATGCTCTGGCTCCATTTCTGAACAAGTATGAAATGTGAAAAAGGATAGTATAAAGTTATATAGGCTGTTGCAAGTTTCCTCTTTCAGACTCACTTGCAGTTTACAACCAGTGCATTTTAAGGCACATTTAGCAATAATATCCTGTATCTATGTCTGCTGCACTCACACCAACCATCATCTGCTGGAGCCATATGCATGCTCCAGCCATTTGAGAGAGAAGTTCAATATACTACAGCCCCATCCTCTTGCACACTGCCTACATCACTAGCTATTCTTCCTCTTTAGAAAAGCTTTACTGATTAGGTCAGGAGGCTTTAGAGAGCTGTCCTTCCTACATATAGTTGTTCATAAGGATGTACTGCATAAGCCTTAAGATAGAAAACATGATCCTCAGATCCTTATCTGATCTCCACCCACAGCACAGATAATAGAATTTCATCCGTCTGTAACTGGATGAAATAATATTATTATTATTAAATTGTTTGAAACCACTGACTTATTGGTTTATACCAAACATTATCTTTCAGATAATATCCAAATTTGGGTAAGAGATCTATTCTCTCCACTAAGCTTATTTCGAAATACACAGTTGCCCTCTTCTCCTTCTCCTCGTCCAGTTGCATGATACTGCATGCAGGAACTTTACCCATACGCCACTGCCCACAACAGCTTTCAGGAAAAAACTGGCCACACAAAATCTGCTTTTCTGATCCAATTAACAAAGAAAAAAAATCTGTAGGCCTGCACTGGCTTTGGAGTTTCTCTTCTTAAAGGGAGGTGTGCTACCCAGGACTTCACGGACTCCACAACAAAAAGAAGCAAACTTCAACTGGGGTATTTTCCTCCTCTGCTACATTTTCAGAACTGCGTGCTGCTTCAGGTGCCATCCAGAGTCCCATGCTGTACACCTAAGTGTGCAAAGGGCAATTTTAGCATGTGTCATACCATTCAGTAGCTGATCACGTAACAAGTGGCATGTTCCAGAGAGGACACAAGAGCTCCCTGAGTTGCAGGGCTGAGTGTTCACACACAGCTACACCATGCATAATGCCAGCAAACATCATGTCGTTTGTCCAAATTTTACAGATACTGTAGCTGAATACTGAAAAAGGAGTCAGGAAATCACCTGCTTTTCCTTGCAACTTACACAGCCATATATGTACACACAATCAGAGTATACAGGCCTACAGTCAATAAAATAAATGCATCATGTAGCAATGCAAAGTGCAGAGCAGGCCACATGAGTCAAATTATAATTTATAATTTTTCCATCCTCAAAAAGATCTGAAAGAAATAGAATGCAGGAAGACTTCACTAATAGGGTACGTTACCTCAATACCGAAGGCATTCTTGTGCTCCAGCTTCCTTCTTTGCTAACTAAGCACTTGGTTAGCTGGATCACATTTTTGACCACGTGTGTTTTTTTCCAATGTACATCACCTCCAACTACCAATAAGCTGCCTGACCTGATATGCATTGTCAGTCCATCTTTATTCCCTCGTTCCGTGCCCCAGTTCTTCTGCAAAGGTTACTTTTGAAGCAGAAAACATAAGCAGGACACTGTCTGCAGTTCAGAATAATCACTGTATAGGTCCTTCCATGCCAAGACTACTAGTAGAGTAACATAATACTCATTTGTAAATGAAAATTACACTTTATACTGCTCTCATAGCACAGAATAATGGCAAACCTGGTGCTTTTCTCAGCAGGACTGCACAACAGAAGCAATGTCAGGAGCAGACACAAAGCACTGATAACCTAGAGGAGAATTTAGGTGGGATAGGGCAGAACCAGCATACAACTGCAATTGAGAAGATTAATACAAATTGACATGTCACCTGTATTTATGCATCTCACTACCTACTGCAGATCAACAGAACCCACATAGTTAAAACGCATACACAGTGCTTACTGAATATATAACACATGGAGTTTACAACTCTGATCCACTTTATAAGATGCCTGTGGAAAAAAATTTAAAATTTATTTAAAAAGCAAATGATTATTTCAGCAGCAGGATTTTGTAAGGAGCCTCCAAAAAGCCTATTTTTTTTTTACAAACTGCTTTATCCCTCCACAGCAAATTAGTTCAGCTTTATTTCAGTAGAGGCTATTTCACAAACACAAAGAATAAATGAATCCCTGAAGTATTACAAAACTTCCACTGTAAAAATGGAAATGCATTACCCCTGCATTAATATCTCACTAAACAGCAACACTTTAGAAGCAATCATTCTTCTGTTGCTCACAACAGAAAAGCCAAATGATATTTTCTACATAAATCATCTGGCTATTACGAGATTAGTGTAAAAAGGGGTTGGGCCGAAGACAATAAAGTCTTTGGTTCATCCTGCAAGCAGGTTTTCAAATGTCACACTGGTGTTTTCATTTCTTCTATGCTGGAAGTAACATCAAATGTTATATATAACGTTTTTATATCTATATATATGTATAACATTCATTTGACTGTTTTAGAGAAGAGCAGATTTTTGCACTAGATTTTAAGTGCTACCACCAGCTTGCGTCTACTTGAGTTTTGCATACTAGTGACTGAAAATACAAAATAACTTTGAATATTCTTTTATTACAGCTGTCCTGTAGCATATCTTTACAAAGGTGTTGGGCATCCTGCTGGAGTGGAACCAAGCTTCAAGACCAGTAAAGAGAGAATGAAGAATAAAAGTGTTTAAAGGCATATTTGTGACTCTGAGACCAGCATCAAGACAGATTTCTTTACAGACGCATCAGTTCCAGCAAAAAACAAGAGCTGCTTCCTTAAACATAAAACCCCCACAGTGGACAGGCAGGTGTTTATTTCTAGGACTAGAGCAAATTATATGCCCCTTCAATGTTAATTCCTAACCCTCTATCTCAGGCAACTTCATCATCTTCTTCATTAGGGACTATAGTGACAGGGCAAGGGGTAATGAGTTTAAACTTAAATGGAAGATTTAGATTGGATATAAGGAAGAAGCTTTTTACTGTGAGGGTGGTGAGGCACTGGAACAGGCTGCCCAAGGAAGTTGTGAATGCTCTATCCCTGGCGGTGTTCAAGGCCAGGCTGGATAGGGCCTTGAGCAACCTGGACACATGGGAGGTGTCCCTTCCCATGGCAGGGGATTGAAACTAGACAACCTTTTCAGGTCCTTTTCAACCCAAACCATTCTGTGAGTCTATGCAGTGCTAGGCTCAAAATTCATCTGGCTCATAAGAAAGGCATGTTTTCCCATAAAAATGTGGCTGACATGTATCACTCACATTTGTGTGTGTACAAACAGCCGATTAATACACCCAGACACAACTATGCAGAAGCCCCTACCTCCACTGGGAACTGCTGCCTTTCTTTGCTTTTGTAGATTTTCTCAATCCTCAACTCTAACCTCCCATGCAGCAATTAAAAAAAGTAAAGTATTTCAGGATCTAACAACGTGGAGGGAAGCCAGAACACTTATTAAGGACATCAGTATCCAGCTGAGGTCTGTGTGCACCCAGTTTTACAGAAGCATCAACACGATCACCTCGACTCCAGTACCACAGGTGTAGGTCCTGTGCTGTAATCACTGCAAAGTGGCCCAGAGTGACTTTGTTAAGGGTTGAGGAATCAATGCTGGCCCTTGGCCACCTGGGCAGCCCATCCAGTCATGCCCTAACTTGCCCGGATCCAGTCTCTCAATATGTGTCAGAGTGCCATGGATACTGCTCTGACTTGCACCAGCAGGCAGGAATCAGCAGAACTAGGGAAACCTAAACAATGCTCTCTCCCCTTGTTCATCAAATTAACACAGGCTGCAGAAAGAGGAATGTGTCCCAGACATGATGACAGAGGCTCTATACTACCAGGGAAGTTGCATACAGGTAATATAATGGAGCAACCTCCTAGGAGCTGAAAATGCCATAACATATTATTTGATTCTTATATATCCCTAATGGCACACTTAAAATACTAAACACTTGAAGCTTCCAGCTTCTCTCATTTATAATTTCTTTATAGCCAGAGAAGTACAATCTTGCCCAACACTAAGCAGCATCTTGCCATGTAATATAAAACTGCTGATCATATCCATTTACGAGGTCAAGAAAGCTAAGTTACCTCTGCTACAAATGCAATACTAAATCAGCCATACAGCATTACAGTTGTATTTTCATCTGCTTTGTGCGTCAGTCAAAAAACACTTTGCAAAGTTCTGAGTACAAAATATTTGCTGATAGTAATGCTCAAAAAGAGGAAAGCACATATGCTGATTCTAAATCACAGGTTGAATGAGCAGCATAGGGAGTTAGAAATTGTCTCTTCCTTTAAAGTGTAAACTGAGCAAATTTGATATGCAAGTCATTGAGGCAGAACCTTACAATGTCATTTTTACAATCACTATTTCCTGACTCACTTTCATTGGACAAAAAGGACAATTCTCTGTACACCATATGATTTTTCAGATAAAGTTTGTATATTTGGAACTCTCTTCTCCTTGGAAACCTACGCTTCCAATCCTTGAAGCACTGCAAACTTTTCCTAGAGTACTTTTTACTAACATTTCTGGACTATGTAAGCCTAGTCTCAAAATCAGGCCTTTCTCAAGTTGTGTTCTATGCCCTTACTCATGCAGAATAATTCTTAATCCATCAGTGGCCTGGTGTATTCATTCAGTGAGGAAAGTTAAGGCATCAGTATCTGAACTTCAGTTATCCCTAAAAATCCAACTGATCAGCACATCTTTGCATTCCAAGGTCCATGTGATGAAGCACAGTTACCTGCAGTGCTGATACAGTGATGGACCTGCTCCCCTGACTCTCTTTTAATGACAAACTTTGAAAAATACATGTATAGAGAGACTCTCAAAATTTTAAGAGAATTACTATTCAAGCACCTCAAAACAATCTGATAACTATAAAGACTAGCTATTTTTTAGAAATCTAGTGTTACACAAGGGTAGTAGCTTGGTAAGAAGTAACAGATAACCTAGTCCTATTCTAGCAGAAATGCTAATCTGAAGTGTTCAAATATGTAATCTCTCCTGAGATTAGGGTAGAGTACTATTAGGGTAGTACTGCACATAACTGCATAGTTACACAGTCATATGCAGTCTACCTCCTTCCTCAACCTTCCCTGAATCTTCAGCTCTAACCCTAAGCAATATCCCTTTCTACATTTTAGCATTACACTATGTACCCTAGTTTCCCTTCCAGAAAGAAAGAACAGGATTTCTTTCTTATGCTTTATCAGTTAAGGTTGTGCCCAGCTGTGCAGCAGGTCAACCATCCTGCAATACTCTGCACACTGTATACAGCAAGTCAACAGTGTGCATGCTACTTTACGCAGTTTCTGGGAGACTCTCTCATTCTAACATGTCTTCTGCTGCCAGACTTCTGCAATCTAGACTGCAATTCTGCCATTCTCAATGACATGTCCATGAAATCACAGAGTGACTACTTTCCTACAGACTTAGGCTGGTACTTTTACAAACGATAAGGACAGTGACAAAGAAGATGCTCTTTCCCAGGTCTTAAGCAAAGTTGCTCAGCCTGTTAACTCTATGTACCAGCAACCGATTACTTACATTCTGTTGAGGGCTGCTGAAGGCAATTAGAAAATAGCATCACATCCCTTCTTCATTAGCCTCAGTGGATTCTAATGCTCATGACTTTAATTCATCCCAGCCAGGTGCCCTGTCTTATACCACCAGTGTTATATGCTCTGTTAACACACACTGCTGCTTTACTCATTGCTCTACTTTAGAAACAACACTGATCCAGCACCCAAAACAGGTTGGCCAGAGATTTCATGCAAAGAAAACAGCAACCAGGAGCACACTACACAGCTCTAGCAGCTGGCAGACAGAAAATTTAGCCCTTTAGTACAAGCTACTTCGGTCTCATGTAAGCAAGTAATGTGATTTGGGTTTCATGATAGGAAAATGTCTATCTAAGGTAAATGATCAGCAGTAATGTTTAGACAATGTTTAGCCACCTGCAAGCATGTTAGTGCTGACTGGAGGAAAAAGCAGATTTCCCAGAATACAGGCTATACCTATGTCAGTATCGAAGACAATCAGCCAGGCCAGCTGGAGTATGCCATTTTTACTGGGATCTTCGGATTAATAAGAGCTACCCCTCTTACTGAAGACTACATGTACAGACTAAATCAGATGACTTGCTTCTAAAGAACTCAACAGACAATTACACAAAATGAGATTTTTCGTATTTAGAAGTAAGATTTCAGCTAAAATACTTCTCTAGGTCCTAAAACATTTCCTGCAAAACTACACACTAAATCACCTAATGCACATTAATAAGGCTTATAACATACAGGTCATTCTGCCACACAGGCCTATGCAAGCATCCCAATTTTACTAGCTACATATCTTTGAGCTGCTTTATTTACAGATTTCTGAAATTAGAAAGAGTTAAGAATGTTTGTCTCTGAAACTACATGTAAATGCCACCTATATCCACAATCTTTGCAAGACTGGACACAAAGGTGGTGACAATGTATAGACACTTAGATCTGCTTAACAGAAACCCTGTTGGCACCCGCAATGACTATCCATGCCACTAAAGATACCATGTGCAGAAGTCTGCAGATTGGGGCCACAGCACATATTTGTACTGTGTGAGCCAACCATTTTCTGCATATACCAAGTTTTATACTAGCAGAGCTTCATTTCATTCAGCCATTGCTCCTCACCCCCTTGGGAGTCAGACTTGGCTGCTGGGAAGGAGGCTCAGCAGCCCCAGGCAAAGGCATCACTGCAGCTCCCCTCAGAGTCCTTCAAATACTAACCACCAAGTAAGTGCTGCATATATAAATCTCAGCTACCTCAGGAGTAGGAAGGTCAGAAACACAACAGTCAATGCTACTGCCACATGCCTTCTTTTCCCCTTCCAAATCTTATGTTATTTAAAATTTTTAATAGGTGATTTGGTAGAGAAAAAAGACTGCAATTAGAATGAGGCATTTCCAAGTCAGACGCAGATATAAAATGAAAAGCAAATTGTACACTGTTTGTCAAATGAAGGTGTGTATAATTCTTACTAGACTGTCTACTGCAATTGTTATTATGAAACTCCCAAAACTAACAGGTACAATTTCTAAATGGAAGTTTAAATCTGCCCTAATGAAAGAGTTGTGAAGTTTGAAATAAGGAAGAAAGGAGTACGTTTAATACTTGCTCAATGTTGTTAAGCAGCTGCAGAATACTGATCTTTGCTTTTACAGAATTGGTAAGCATGTGACAGGATGAATCAAATTCTGATTACATCTTTATCAACAAAGATTCTCCCTAAGTCTTGATGAAATGTTTGCAGTCTAACACCTCGAGAAAAAAAAAAAAGGCTGAACTTAGAAACTCCATATTTAGTTATTTTCATGGAACAAATCAGACAAACAGCGAGCCAAGCTTTTAGAAAATTGATTCTGTACTTTCACACTTGGAATTTTAAAGTTGGCAAGACTCTCAAAAACACATGCTAAGTTTGGACAGCCACAGTAAAAGAGCTCTGGAGAAAAAAAAAAAACCGATATCTGCTGATAAAACTGACTGGCAAGTTATGCCAGGTAGGAATTTTCCTATGAAAGTGGAGATTAAACCTTCAGAGTAAAGAAACAATCTTCTTTGAACATGACTTGATTTTATCTAATGCCTACCATTGTCCACAGAACAAAGGAAAGTGAAATTTTGAGGTTGGAATCTTTCAGGTGCCTCACAGATGTACAGCACAAGTGGAAAGAACAGCAAGGGAAGTGAAAGGTGAAGAGCACCAAGCCTTCTGGTTTCTGCTAGCTATTTTTTTCTTTAAGTATCTATACATGAAATTTGTAACTGAGGCACAGCAAGATGGTTTTAAATCCACAGTAGTACCGCATGTTTTTCAAACAGGCTGTCAGGAGTGAATGCTTCTGTCTGAGTAACTATGATCTGTCTTAAGCCAAGAACTGGGAAATACCTGTCAAAAAAAACCCCAAATAAATACTAAAACCAGACATTGACGCTAGCCAGAGTGTTGAAAGTAGTCCAGAAGCACAAACCACTGCAGAAGACTGAGATGTACAGACCTTTTCTGGTTTTCCTTGTAACAAGCAGATTTGTTGCATGGGAAATGTAGGGAATACATCTCCTGCCGCATTGGCCATCTCCCCCCAAAAGGGAGGTTTTGCAGGAAAAGCACAGAACTAGATTCTCATCCCTGGAAGTCTGCATTACAGCTTGCCTTCAGTAGTGGTTTCCAAATCTAATCTGATTTGGACAGAGCTGCAATGGATTAAAATGAAAATGGCTCATTGTGTCACTATTCAACTACTGGAGTTATGTAAGTGAGAAGAAAAGGTTTCTTTAACAAAATTAAGGCAGAACCAAAGTCCCATTTGAAGTACTAATTATAATCACAGAATCATACCTGAGAGTCTACTTTGCCTCTGAATTTGCAAAGTTATTACTTTTTCATTTAGCAGTAATATTTATTAAATACCACCCTTTACAATTAAAAGCACCATCTTAACTGAAGAGAAAAAGAGCATTAAAGTAGGATCTGGAGATGCTGTGTTATTCAAAGACTGTGAGAAGATAAAAAGGTAAGAGAGAATTTTTGATAGCTGAAAAGCTTGAGTAAACAAACCCACTGTTGGAATGAGGAAGGAGAAGCCAAGAGGAGAAAGGAAAATGTGAGCTGGCATTGAAGTAGGGGCATGCTGGGTCAACAAGACAGTGGGAAAATTGTGTAAAGAATTTTGAAGAGGATTTTATTCATCCATTATAAGGTAGGTGTATTTGTTAGAAACTGATTGAAATAGGGTGATACATAGTGGAAAAGATTATCTCTTAATAGTTTGATATGTTGTTGCATAGAAGATACAGCTATTAATTATTTGAGCACTTTCAGTCAAAGACTTTATGCATGAAATAACAGAGTTTACATGGTTCACAGAAACAAAGATACACCTAGGCAGATGCGGAGTACAGAATGCAAAAAATGCAGCAGAGAAACCTCAGCAGTGTGAGTGAGCCACCGATTAACAGGCTATCACTTTAGAGGTACTGAAAGCCTCCTCCTTCCCCATGCCACTAAAGGATTTCATACAGCACTTCTGCAGTAGTTCAGCTGAATTTCTTGGAGGATCAAGCCTTCTTCCAGTAGAGCATATCTCTATCAGGACTAACTCAGTAATCATTCTTCTTAGTAAAGCAGTGAGTATATTTTCATCTCCTGCTAACTACAGTGCCTACACTCAGACATATGAACAAGTGCTGAATAAAGCTGAGAACTTGACAAAAATGCTATAGCTTCTCCTAGGTTTAACATTAGAGTTGAATCCGAAGGGTGGGTATGGACAGAAGCCTGAGAGGAGAGAACTCAACCAAAACCCAAACTGCAACCCAGAAATCCTGGGGACTTCTGCTATAGACAGTACTATGGTTTCTGCCTCCCTTCCTCACATAGGAAGACAGATGAACTCGCATACACAAACGTTCCTTTTATGCAGCGATACATTGTATAACCATTCATGGGTCATTCTAAACTAAATTTTGATCTTATATCAAGATCACTGATCTTGATAAAAGAAAGACCTTTTTTTACATTGGGAACAATCATTTTCTGGAATAACTTCACCAGGGACATGGTAGAGTCTTCATCATTGTAGGTTTTCAAGATGCGATCGGACAGCGTGCTAGATAACCTCATCTAGGCTTTCCTTCCCACAAGAAGTTGGACCAGATGATCTTTCAAGGTCCTTTCCAACCTGGGTTGCTCTATGATTTTCAGCAAAATAGGAAATTTGCAAAACTAGAATTATAACAGAAGCTTTTGCAAAGGTAAAGTGTAATAATTGGGCTGAGAAAGATGCATGGTATGATCAATGCAACCTGCTCTACGACTTCAAGGTAGAAACAAGCTACTTCTACCTCTCGTTGAGCTCTCCATTTGAAAATATCATTCTCATTTAATACACAATGAGGATTAGAATAATGTTGATAGTTATCTCTCTCACAGGATGTTGTGAAGTCTGATTTGTACACACACGTTATTTTAAAAATACAAGACAAGAATAATGCTACTCATTATTAGCACTGGTAGAATAGTAACACAGATTTTATATTGACTGAATATTCTATATATAGCTAGTAAATTACTACTCGAAAGGTCTCTTCTCCTTCCAACGTTCCTCTCAGATTTCTTCCAACTCCCAAGCTGGTTATTGAGCAAGTTGTAATGTTGTTTTAGAAGACTAACAGGCTTCCCTAGGGGATGAAAAATCTGAAGACAAAACATCACAAGTAAGTTCTCCCATTCAAACGCTTCCATGCAGAGATACTTAGAAAAACTGAAATAAAATGATAGTAGCAACAATGGCATTTCTGGTGTATTTTCAACTGTGTTTAAGATGGACATGAAATGTATCCCTATATAATAAAAGGGGCTAGCTTTACAAGACTGTCTCCTGACTGAATTTAAAAATAAACTTGTCTGTTAATGAAAATCTAAAAAATTGCAAAAAATTTTTCTCTCCTCCTCACACATAACATTTTTCAAGTAGAAAACAAAGAAATCATATGCCATTAAGGCTATCACTGTGACAGGTAATTACCCAGGCATCATAACCAATAGACCCGTCTGTGTCATGAAAAGAAACAGAAGACAAAATTAAACCTACCACCTAGCCATAATTCAGCATTTTATGATTAAATTTACTGAGCCCTTTTTCACACTTGATTGATATACTTTGATTTCACAATTAAAGAAAATTAAATTATTTGAAATGCTAAGCCATTTTCTCCACAAGAGTAAACTGGCCTTGTCACCCTGTTTATTGTCAACTTGTTCAAGCTGGTAGAGAATTTGTGCTATGGACTTCCAGATCTATCTGCATCCTTCTAGTCCTTGAATAAAAGTGCCTTACAGAGCCTTACAGAGAAACAAACACATATGCCTCCATCTCTCAGACAGTGGTTCAGTCCCTCATTTGTAAGCCAGCTGGGCCACTGATTCATTTAAAAATCACCATCACCTCCTCCACCTACAGTAAAACCAAGACATAGAAGACATAGAAGACATAGAAGGCCCTGTGCCCAAACAAAATGAACTCTTCCAAAACCAGGACTGTCTTCCGAAAAAGTATTTTATTTACATCTCATTAATATGCATTTTGGTTCCCATTCAATTCTCCCCAGTTTTTACAGTGCTACACTGTGCTGGGAATGCTAACAGTCCAGTTCAGCTCACTGATCTAGCCAGCAGTTTCACTGGTGCCACAGGTTTGAAACACCACAGAAGTGTTGTCTTCAGCCACAGAAGTTCAAGGTCATGCTCTCTGTAGTGATGGAGTGATCTGACTAATCAAAAATGCTGACTGCAGGTAAAAATCCATAGGTGACTGGACACACAGATCATCACCAAAGGCAAAAAACATATAGAAATAAACTGAGTAGTGATGGAGAACACAAGGAAGATAGAGACTGGGGCACAGGCCTTTGAAGCCTTGTTGGAGGGGGGGACCTAACTGCTATCTTTTAGTACCTACAAGGAGGTTACAGAAGAGACAGATTCAGCCTCTTTACAGCAGTGTACAGGAGAAGTGTTCAGTGCCAACAATAAATCAAGATCAAATAAGGTTCAGATTGGATATTTGGAAAGACTTTTTCACCATGAGGTCAGTCAAGCAGTGGAGCAGGTTGCCTAAAGAGGATGTGTGATCTCCCCATCCTTGGGGGTTTCCAAGAGCAGGCTGGATAAAACCCTGAGCAACCCAGTCTAAACTCAGTACCAACTGTGCTTTTAGCAGAAAGTTGGATGACAGAACCAAAATCAGGAATGGGCCTGTAGCCTCAGGGCATGGGAAAGTCTGGAGAACGAGCCAGAAAGACACAGAAGCATGTGCTTCTTCCTACAGCATACCTTCTGGAAACAGGGATTTTATCTAAGTTTGAAGGAACATGAAGAGAGGAACCTTGCACAAACATTTTAAACAACTTACTTTCATGGCAATATGAGACAATACAATTCTAAGCACTAAGAAATAATATTGAATTCTTTAGAATTTTATTAGGTCCAAAAATAATCAAGTTATAGAAATTTATCAATGTTCAAAGACAATCGCTTTAAAGAGTCCACAATTTAATAAAAAATGTAACACAAAAGTTTACTATGCAATTTAAAGTCATCATATATAAGTCTGTTTTTTTTTTTGCTGTGTAAGCTCTGCCTGAAAAGATTATTTTGTCTGGATAATTTTACAGGAATTGTACAGAAAAATCTCCTTCAGCCATGTTTTCTCCCAGGTCCGTGACTGATTAACTTGGCAGGACATAAACAGTGTCCAGCTCAAAAACATACCTACCAAATTTTCCAGGCTTCAGAGGTGGTGCTTTGGTTTTCTATACAGCAGAGCCACATTCGAAGGCATTAATAAGCATCATCATACATGGACTGTGGTTAAGGTGGTGACATACTGTTTTCAAGTTCATTTGATTAGAGATTCAGAGCAGCCCTGCAGAGAAGGACTTGGGAGTGGTGGTCAATGGAAACATGAACAGGAGCCGAAACTGTGTGCTTGCGGCCCAGAAAGCCAGCCATATCCTGGGCTGCATCAAAAGGAGCGTGACCAGCAGGTCAAAGGAGGTGATCCTGCCCTTCTACTCCACTCTCGTGAGACCTTACCTGCAGTATTGTGTGCAGTTCTGGTGTCCTCAACATAAGAAGGACATGGAGCTGTTGGAACAAGTCCAGAGGAGGCCACGAGGATGATCAGGGGACTGGAGCATCTCCCATATGAAGACAGGCTGAGAAATTTGGGGCTGTTCAGCCTGGGGAAGAGAAGGCTGCATGGAGACCTCATAGCAGCCTTCCAGCATCTGAAGGGGGCCTATAGGGATGTTGGGGAGGGACTCTTCATTAGGGACTGCACTGACAGGACAAGGGGTAACAGATTCAAACTTAAACAGGAGAGGTTTAGATTGGATATAAGGAAGAAATTCTTTCGTGTTAGGGTGGTGAGGCACTGGAATGGGTTGCCCAGGGAGGTTGTGAGTGCTCCATCCCTGGCAGTGTTCAAGGCCAGGTTGGACGAAGCCTTGGGTGGCATGGTTTAGTGTGAGGTGTCCCTGCTTATGGCAGGGGGATTGGAACTAGATGATCTTAAGGTCCTTTCCAACCCTAACTATTCTATGATTCTATGACATAAACAGATTTCTTTCAGGTGGAAAGCATCAAGCAGCGGAATGCTCACCTGTGAAGTGGTGGTTAAAGCAATAAGAGGATACTAGCTAAAGTGAAGCGCAAAGTGAAGTCAAGCCTTAGACTCAGGGGCTTCCTTAGTTTGGGTTGATTCTAGTTGGATGGAGTGGTTGCAGGTCTTTGGATCCTGTATAAGAAAAATTATCAGAAAACCAGCAGCTTTTGAGAACCTGTAGTGAATATGGACCTCAGAGACCACACTTACAGCACTCAGGGGAAGGCAGCTCCCACTGGGAAGAAAGTTCCAGAAATCATAAGCAAAGAAACAGCCTCTTGTCTCTGCCATAGAATCATAGAATGTCTCTACTTGTGTTCACAGAAACTGAACTCTGCAAACCACTGCAGGAAGAAAGATCTGGCACAGATCCCACGGCATTTTTTAATGACAAACAACTCAACAAGGTCCCCTCTCTTTCAGTCCAAAACAATGCAATACAAAAAAACGAAACAAAACAAAACCAAAAAAACACAAAACAAAAAGCTCCAAAACAAACAAACAAACAAGTTTATCTCACCAATTCTAAAAGATTTATGTATAAATTCACTAAGCTATGGGTTTACTCAATGCTTTAAGAAGCCAATAAGCTTTTTCATGGAGCTATTTTTCTCCAGAGCCAGTACCAATATCCCTAGCTCCTCAGGAATGTCGGGATATGAATCATTAATAAATTAAAGGACAGAGAGGAATTTTGTCAGATAAAGCAGGAGGAAAAACCCTACTGGTTTATTCATTATGTTCAATAAATGCACAAGTCCATTTGAATGTTTAGAAGAAAACTGCAATGGAAAGTGATTCCTAAAAAAAAAATAAAAAAATATGGATTTCCAGTTACATTTAAAATGCAGTCCATGCCATTTTATCTTTTTTATAGGTGCTACTGCAACACTGAGCAACAGGAATGCAATGGGGAGTTAAGTGTCTGGAAGGAAAAGGGGACAACTACTCACTGTTACAACAGCTATTGATCTTGAGAACACAGGCATGACAACTGTATACAGTATTTTTTGGGTGATGCAGTTCATCCATCATTTACTCCTCCATCTAATCTCGAAACATTCTGCCATTACCCAATTCCAGTCGAGCTGTGCTAAATGACTCTTTCCGCAGTAGCTTAAAGGGCACGACCTGCTCCTCCTCAGCTGGCACCACAGACTGTCTGTCTGTTTGTAGCCCTGACAGCTTTTTACATCCATCCTTAGCATTTTTTTTAGACAAAATTCTTTCTGTCTTTTCAGAATTGCAGGACAGAAATCAACAGGGAAGTGGGAAGATGCTAATTGCAAATTAGCTGTGCTACAGGTCTTCCCTACCTCACTCTTATCAGTACCTTCTCACCCCTTGTTTTTCTGGCTGCACTAGGCTGTGTCACGACTGAATTCACAAAAACACTTGGAACCATTACTGGTGTGACAGACAAACACCAACCATGTTCTTGGCTTGAAAACGCAACTCCAAGTTTCTGTGTCACAGACATTTCTCAGTGAAAGCAGCACAAAATAGATTTAAACACTCCCTTTACAGCACCAGATTTTAATGCAACCAGGTTTCAGAAGATCTATTCAAAAAACCAAACCAAAAAACCCCCAACTGATTACAAAAATGGGGATACAGGGAAAAAAAGGCAGTAGCCTGCAGCAAAAAAAAAGCCCAGATTTCAAAGCCCCAAGAAATGAAAGTATCTGATGTTACTGAATTACACAAGAACACATAAACAGCTCTTTTGGGCCAGACCAAAAATTCTATATAGCCCTGTCCTATCTGCAAAAAAAAAAAAAAATAGTCACCCACCACACAAACTCATCCATACAGTCTTGATAAGTGGATACCTTAAGCTGAAAAGCAAGCCAATGTGCATGCGTATTAGCACATGCCTCTCATATTCTCCTGGGCTCCAATCTGTTTTCAACACAAAGCATTCCTGAGATGCATGTTGCTTCTATACATTTTTCATGTCCCAATATATTCCTCTGCATTAACTCATCTAATCTCCCTCCCCACATGAACTTTTGGCATCTCTATCGCCCTCCTACAAAGAGTTCCTGCTTGCTGTGAAGACGGTTTCTAGCAATTTCATTTGAAGTATTCTGCGTTCTGTACTGGAAGCCACAAAAACATCCTTCTCTACCCATCCTCTCCAATCAACCCATGATTTTCTAGATCTCCATCATATTCATCTAACAAATCATCTCTACCAGAACTGGTTTTCTCAATCATTCCCTTCCTCTGATTATTCCTGTCAATTTTTTTCTGAACCTCCTGCATATCCTTGCTGAAGTGGAAATCCAAGACTGTGTGCAGCTTTCAGTCTGCACATAAAAGGCAGCATGCAAGCCCACAGCTTCATCTCCCTTCCCACATGCCATCCCAGGACTGGTAAGGTGGCAGTAGCATGATGGAGCCACAACTTCCTGCTCCTGCCAGCTTTCCAAAGATGAGAGCAGAAACAAGACAAAGCTTCTGGCACATTCACATCAAGAGCAGCACAGTAACCAATTCCTCTGACAGGTCTCAAGGTGGTACAGAAGGGCTTTGGGGCTGCCCTCCAGCCCTCCCCCTCCAGTGCTAACCTGCCCCAGAGTGCGAGAAGTGCCACGCACACTGCAAATGCATCTTTGCTCCAGGGACAGGGCTGTATGCACACATCTCTCTCTCACTGAGTATGCATTCAGATCTTTCTATAGAACAGAAATCATGTTTATTTATTTCAAATGAGAATTCCAATTATAGCACAAAATTATTCTGAGGGGGTAACAACAAAGATGCTGCTTTTGGTCCAAAATGGATTTATTTCAAAGCTATTTCCAACATGCTGCTAAGCAGCAGAAGTTGTAGAATTGTACAACACAAGGCAGGCTGCCAACACTGAGCTCTTCTGCAGCTGAGCAGGCAGAAGTTCAACATAAACAAAAATAACTGAAAATGAAAACTGGGGGGAGAGAGCAGGAAGGGGGCTAGACGGACAAACAGGCAAATGCCAATGCTGAGAAAGAAAACCCTAAAAAGCACAAGAACATTCTCAGTAAGGAAGGAGTATACCTCCTATTTAAAATGCAGCGCAAAACAGCATCCAAAAATGGGCTTGTCCCAGCACTGCTAGGAACTGTGAGAGCCAGCAGAGGATTTTAGATTCAGCTGCAGCTCAAATGAGCCACTTTACAGGCTTAGAAACTGGCCGCAGTTTCAGAAGGTAGGAGCTGAACTGTCAGTGTGGCTGAAACTGAAGCCCTCCAGAATGCAGGTGCAGAACTAATAGCATACTTTTAAACTCTTACTAAAAGAACAGCATTTGGCTCACAGAGCTAATTGCTTCAAAAATAAGAGAAACTATTTAGCCATCTTTGCAACTTTGGCCTCTCAGGTGTCTGTCACGCAATGGGAAAGGCCATGGAACTGTTATTTCAGACAGAATTGGAACTGCAAACCCATGCGATCCACACCTACAGAAGTGGCAAACTAAAGTCAAACAAGTCAGGTTTTGCAGAGGATTTACTTGGTTTATTTACTTTGAAAACACTGGTTGTGTAGCTAATGTAGTTAAAGCTAACAAAACAAGTGCTTGCTAGAGACTGCTCATTTACAGGTTTCTGTAGCCACAGCTTAGGGAGCAGCGCTGGAGGATCAGCTGTGGGAATACCTGATAGAAAAGATGGAGAGATGGATTCTTCAGGCCAATACTGGGACAAAGGCTGATCTGGGATAGTCACAAAGAACTAAGCTCTTCAATGCTCCCAAGCCAATAGAAGAAATGCTTTGGTAACTTAAGGGCAGTTCTGAGCTGTTATTAGTTGCTATTTTGTAGCATTAAAACATTGCATATCAGCAGAAGTTCGATGGAACTCCACGGAAAAGGCACCTGAAAATCACTACTGCAACTGAGAAGTCAGGCTGAGCTCAGGGAGCACTGGAATGAAAGGTCTTAGGTGGCCTTAAGGAGGCAGCAAGAGTTTCTCTTAAAAAGCGTCATGGATTACAGCTTTGCCACCAGTTTAACGTATGATTTAGATAGTGCTTCTTAGCCTGTTGCCCAAAGACCATTGAAATGACCAAAGGAAAAAATATATGCTTCCTTCTATGCACACAGAAGCAAAGTGCAAAAGAAAAAATATGAATCACCATTGAGCATTCAAAGCACAGACCAAACTTTCTGTTGACAATAGATTAAAAAGAAAATCCACTTGAAGTAATGCCACCCAAGATGAACAGTGGCTTTGTCTTTTCTTCCTATCTCTTGATCCCAGAATCTAGCCCAGCTCTTGATTAACAATACACAAGCAGCACTGGTCAGAAAGACAGTGTAAATAGCTAGATTAGAAAATTTACTGCTGAAAAAAAATTAGGTAGGAATAAAATCCAGGAACATGACAGAGCCTTCATTGCAGGAAACCCATCACACCATCCCCCCCAGAGATCAAGAAATTGCTCAGCACAGACATGGTAAACCAAGGCTAGAATCTTCCCAAAGAAACAAGAAAAACAACACTTAAAATATTGTAATGCCGGCATAAAAGTCAATGTCATGTTCTCACCTTGGATACAGGCTCACTCTGAGCAAAACATCAAAAAAAAATATGGAGGTAATAAACGGTCCTTGCCAGACAGCAAAAGATATTAGTCAAGGAAAGACAACTGAATTAGGAATGACTGACAAGGTCAGGGCTGTTTATCTGAAAGATAACAACAGGACTGAATAAATACACACAATATAGCTAAAGTTAATTAGGAAGTATTTTTTACTTGCCCTGCTAATACAAAGTCAAACAGAACTAAATCACATTTCAAATTGATACTTTGTTTTAAAAACAACAGATGTATAACCTGTGGGACTCATAGCCACAAAATACTAGTGATGCCAAGAATCAGAGGGATTAAACTGCAATTGGGTAAGTATACAAATAATCCCTGCAGTTCCACTATAAGCAATCACTAACAGACAGAGATTAGAGAGACATTCTGTAATGGAGATATCATTAATTACCAGTTTAGGAAAGGATTTCACACTCTACCCTCTGCAGCATCCCAGATGTGCTACTGCTAGCTACATGGCACCCAGCTAGAAGGACACTCATTGGATTACTTCAGCTTTCCCTGCATTTCCAGGGCTGTTCTGCAACCAGAACTGTTCAGTGGCAGCAGGTACTAAGCATGTGACAGGAAGAATATATCCTTCAAAGCACGATTATCAAGCAGCCTTGATGAGAGAAGTCAAGCTTCTGCAGTTCAGGTAAATTTTCTGTAATCTCACCCACAGTCCTTTCTTAATACTTAAGCATACTAGTCCTGACTCTTAAGTCTTCTGATAGCTTATTTTCTGTTCTGTCATTACATCTTTTAATTTCATATAAAAGCTCATCTTGTTATTTTTTGAGACCCAGAAATAGGCTGTAGACAAGAACAAACCCAAGAACAGCACACCTTGATAGTATCTTTCTGACACTACATAAGCAAAATCAGAAAACCTATGCCAAAGCTTTTTACTCCTAAAGGTAATAAGATTCTTTGTAAAAAAGGAATCCTAAAGGTAATGGAAATGCTGATAGCCTTTTTAGCACCCCTAAATGCCTGTCAATGGCAAACAATAAACCAAACAACCTGAGGAAGGAAGCTGTTTCCTAGCCAGACAAAACCAGGCATGACTGCAATACAAATGAAAGTTCAGCTTGGCAAATGTAAAGTCAGCAGTGGCTAGTTACCTCCTCCCTTCCCTCCTCACTGCATGCTTGCAGGAGTTGACTTTGTCTTATCTAGGAAAAAAATACTTCTAATTAGTTATGCTCTTTCATGTTCTATACCTGTTTGGTCTGGTGCCACAATATAATAAACTTTGATAATGAACGTGTACTCTTATTCGTCCTTACTAAAGTCAGGCATGATTTTTCAATCCAAAGTGAGCAGTTTTCACAATGCATAAAAATGTGGCTAACAAGTGTATTGCTGCAGCATTTAGGTGCCTTCTGTAGTTCCAAAATAACAGAAAACTGGAAGGACTTCTGAATGCAACTGTAATGCAAATCTCATTATTAACTACCACTTTACTCTACTGGGCAAATATCAGCATGTCCCTCCTGAATAACAAGAGTATTTCTAACAGCAGTCATTGTATTACTTAATGGAGAACTGAATTTGCTGGCAATAAAATCCAGGTTCCTGGAAGAGAAATGACTCTGTTCTCTCTGTAGACAGATTGGCTTTTAATGAGCAAGGGAAACACAAAGGACCTGATCCTAATCCCACTGAAGCCAATGGGATGGTTTCTACTGATTTCAGTGGGCTATGGATGGAGCTCTGAGGTCCTGATTTTGCATTTGTCACACTTCCAGCTTCACTGAAACCAGCAGGGAGTTTCAGTGTCACTCAAAGAAGAATGGTTCTTCAACAACTAGTATTACCAATTTCTCCAGCATGGAAAATGCCCCATTATATGCAGGGGGAAAAAATAAAATCAGTGCTCATGTGGAACCGGTGGAATGTGTTGGAACAAGCTAATATACTAGTTTGCAATTAGTAATTTACCATGGATGAAGGGTTCTGTGGGATTTTTTAATTTAGAATCTATACGTACAGTTTGAAAGACAACTTTTTACCAACTGTGCGGTATTTTTCTTTCTACTGCTGAGCTTTGTAAGCCATTCCTTCAGTGTATGCCTGGCCTACTCATCAAGTTCTTTAATGACCCCAATAAATCACATGTAAGCTTTGAGGTAAGGACACAATTCTTCAATTAAAACTAATAGTCATGATTGCAGCATCTCTCTATGGTGGTGCTGTGCTCTGTTGGCAGTACACGACGCAAATGCAGCTGGAGTCAACAAACAAATGGTCTTCAGAACTGCTTCACAGCATTTCCTCTATTTCATAGTCTGACCAGTTACAGATTTTAGCTCTTGTGCTTCAAACTTGCAACAGTTTGGCTACTTGGTTATCACAGAATATGTGCTTTTATGTTCTTTTCCTGTGGATGGTTCTTTTTATTCATAATTACAATGAAAATGACAAGCAAACACTAGCTATGCTCCATAACAGGATTAAAGAATAAATCCCATTAGTTTAAATTTACAAGTCAAAGCAGATCTATTTTTTATAAATTGGATTCCTGCCAAGAATCACCAATAAATACATAAAAGAATAAGAGAGCCAGAGACCAACACGCTAACTTCAAACTGCTACACTCTCCACCCCCAGCAAACTTCAGGTTTTTGGAGTAAAGCATCACACTGAAATCCATAGCAGAATTTCTGATTTAAGGACCAAGATTTACTTCCTCTAAGCTAGAACATATTCTTGGTGCGTAATGTGCCGCCTGACAAGACTGCTTACCCACTGTAAACTGCCCCACTGAAGAGAGAAATGAAGCACAGAACAGGGAATACCTGGGTAGGCACTAGATCTGCAGGGACAGAGGTGGCACCTGAACACATTCGGAAGTCTAATTACACAACAAAAGTAACATGCATTAATTGTGGTTGCAGTTATTTTTCATATGAATATTTTTTATACTCTCAGCCAAGGTTTTCAAAAGACATAGGTGTTTGGTGAATTCTTCTTTGGTCTTATTTTCAGAAGTGCTAAACATCAATTTCTGATAATCATGGCCTTTTAAAGTTTCTTAATTCAGTTATCCAGAAAACTCATTAGTTACGTTTTAAGACATTGTCTTAGTTACAGTGCTTTATCCCTCTGTCTTGTTTTTCACCCTTGCTTTCTTTCAGTTTTCATTCCTGTCCTGCCCAGTGCTCCAAGCAGAACTCAACAGCGGCAGAAAGAGTGCTTTTAAGCCAGAAATCTCACCCTGTGAACACCCTGCCATAATCAAAAACAAAAATACAAGTTGAAAGGCAGTGGAGAATCACTGTGAATCCCTGAGTCATCCAGAGGCTTCGGATAGCTTGTGTTAGTGGATGGGATCATGAGGGTTTTTTTGACCTTTAAAAAATTAATACCATCAGTAACAGGAGAACCTCTTTGCTTTAACTTCTTCTGCATACGGACATTGTTGATTCAGCATTCTGCTGCAAGGACTGCATGTGTGGAAAACAACAGAAAGAGAATAGATGCTGAAACTCAGTGAACTCAGTGTAGCAGAAAAAAAAAACAAATGTGGGGAGAAATATTAATTACACAGAAGATTACTTTAAAGCAGGTACTGAAGCCATTCTATATTATCAACCATTCTGTAATATCAACCAGTGCCTAGGTTGATAGTTCTCCTTCTAGTACATAGAAATGTTCTTTCCTCTAGAGATGATACATTGTATATGATGCAATCAAGCTCATGTGATAGAGGGAATAGTAAGGACAAAACAAGCATGGGTTCCAAGTAGATGCCAAATCCAGTGGATTCACAACATATATATAACTGGCATAATTATACACTAGTGAAGCATGTTAATTTACTTGCAAAATCCACTTAGAAACTTATCCCACTGAGCTGTAAATGGATTTACTTCAAAGACAATACAAGGAACTGGGTTAGTAATCAGGAGAGCAGAAGATCTTGAATTTGTAATGTCAAACATTTACCACTTTGGTGGCCCATAATGGCTACTACCATTACCTACTAGGTTAACATTCAATTTCATAACTGGTAAATAATTGTAATTCCTATTTAGAAAATGGACTGCAAAAGCCCAAAAGGACCCACTAAGGACCACTGAGGAAACTACTATATAAAAATGAAGTTTGAGATCATATAGATATTGTATATATTTAAATATACAGGAAATAGATATTGCTATATTAAGATATAAAACGACACCATCTAATCTAGTATCCTGCTGATAGAATTGTCTAACAAAATCATATGAAATACAACACCGATTTTAAGGTTCTTTCCAACTCTAACCATTCTATGATTCTATGATCATTCACACTAGGATTTCAGCATGACCTCAGGCAGGTGTCTCTTATGTTCTGAAGCACAAGAATTGAGAGCCTCTGTAATTTTTGTGTAGCTGTAAAGTTTTACGTGCCTGAAAGATATCCAGTATTGCAGACTTACCACACACTATGAGGCACATTTTAGTTACCTTTTTGAATGTTTTCTCTTGGACTAATACAATGGAGGAAGATGGTCCTACTGGTTTCTTTTATCACCTTCAATTCTTTTAAACACCCTTCATGTATTCTATTTACGTTTTTCAAATGAAATTACATTACAGACAATGATGGTTTTTCTCCTCACATCAGAGCAACATCTTGACATACTCACATATCTACACCCCTTAGAAAAACTTTGAACTGGAGAATTAGCATTATGACCCAAAATAGCTATCAAACCACAAAAGATGTGAAGCTTGGCTTTTCATAGTGCCCCATTAAATTGTGGGCATTTTGATTTTTGGTACTTTTTGATACTCTATGAGTGGGCATCTTTGATACTCTATGAATGGGCATTTTTGATACTCTATGAGTGACAGCAAGGGTGTGGTTTTGAAAGGTTGGCAGTTCCCACAGTACCGAGTGATTTTGGTGGGAGTTCCTAACACTCAGAAGCTCTGAAAATAAGGATTTGTTTTGTAAAGCCAGACCCAGGAATATCTGCATTAGCAGACACTAATAAAAATGTCTGCCTAAGTGACATAACCCATAGCTGAACACTTCTCTCTGTGTAATTATGCCTAACCATTTACTTCAAAGTAACTTGGATACTCTGCACCATCCCAGTTGATTTTCACTTCCTCAGTATACATCCCATCTATGCAACACAACTGAAGGCAACACTCTGACCTAAACTCTATTTCCGTAACAGCTTGTCAGACATATCACTTAATATTTTGGCCTACTCTGTTTCACTGGTCCACAGGATGAACCTGGCAATATCTCAGCTGAGAACCATGAGATCTTCATATACGAAAGTAATAAAAAACCTACAAGAAGTACGTTAAATCAGTCTTCATCTATCTCCTTTCTCGTATTCATTCAGGAAATCCAAACACAAACCATTCAAATGTTACAAGTATGAACACTCATTCATTTCCTTATTATCTATCTCTCCTACACGTGTACTAATAGGCACTAAAATACTAAACATAAACTTTTTCTTCATCCTCAGAATCATTTTTAAATGGGACCCTTCCATAGAATTTTTGTGTGATGACTGATAAATAATAGATCAGTTGCATGGTGTTAGTGTTAATATTAATGTTACCAGACAGTGTTTGAGAGAAGCAGGAGAGAAACCTGAATTGCAGAGGATTTTGGGATAACAGCAGTCTCCACCCAGATGTATGTTTTGTGCTGAGGTCCATCCCTGTATCATACAGATCTTACAGGGTGCACAGTCCCATGAATTTCTACTCAGTTTACCCAGAGATGACGACACTCAGCACTTGATAGAACTTGGTGGAAATTTTCTTAAATAAACTACTTAAAATGAAGTGGTACGTTAAAATAAAATATCCACCAAGCACAAACTAAACAATAGGAAGATACTGTGACCTGTTTCAGGACTGCTGACATTTATTTGTTCTGAAATTAAAGAAAACCTTGCTTCCTCAACCTAAGTGTTGACATTTTCCAGCATGGAGATAAATAACCTTTAAGCTGCTTAATGCTTTGACTCAGCATCAAGAAATCCTTCCCACCTATAGGGGTTTTTTTCCCCCTATAAAAGTGTGTTCCGGATCCATAAAATATAAAGAGCAGTATTAATTATTTAGTGTTAAATCCATCTCTTCTGTGGAACAATACTAAGAAATGAAGAGGGGCATATACAGACTTTTTCCTCGCATCTTGGCAGCTTTACAGGATGCATGTTTGGCTGAATCCAGCCTAAGAATTAGGAGCCTGGCCACCGTATTACCAGCCTCAACACAGTTCTGTAAAGGCCTTGTGAAGAGATAAGAGCAAACGTGTGCAGACACTGCACACATTCAATTCTCAACACACAGAGGACAGTAACGTTCATCATCCTAAGAAATGCTTGGTATGGCTAAGTACTGTGACTGCTTTATGTGGCTAGAAAGAGTCTCATAAAAGCAAACAGTACCATCCCTACCTTCTCATGCAGATCTCCATACAAGAATTGGAGAGAGACTCAGGGTCAGCTACAGACAAGTTGTTTCTTCACTACACTAGGACACTACAGAGAAGAAACATACCATACTTCTATGCTGAAATAAATATAAGAGATGATTAAGGAGGAGTGGGACAAAAGTCATATGAAGAATGTGTCTATTGTTTTAAAGAAAAACTAGTTTCAGGCACAGATCTGAGACATAGCCAAAACACATTTGCCTCCCTCACCCATACTATCTTGCATGGATTCCCAGTCTGCACACTGGGCATCCATCACTGGTGGCCTTGGCAGGACCAGTCCACCTTGACTTCCTAGCCTGTTAGGGTAGGAAGCTACAGTGGGAGAATGGATGGGGCAGGGGTAGAGATCAAGAAAAGAGGGGAGGGATATTTTATCCCATAACCAGATAGGGAGCAGAGCAGAGTGGCAGGCACTCAGTCCCAGGCAGTGGCAGGCAGAGACAAAGCAATGGCATACGCAGAGAAAACATTTCAGCACGAAGTAGAAGGACAAAACACCAGGTGAAAGGAGGACTCTCTGCCTCTTACACATTGGGAATTCTTTCCCCATCCTAGCTGCTGAGTAGAGCACTTTCAAAAGGCACCGCTAGATTAAACTGACTTCAAGCTCTTCAGAGAACACAGTATTTACCATCTAACTAATGTGATTTGAAAAGCTTTCACTTTCTTTCTGACACACAGCCATTACAATGCTTCTCAGACTCTAATATGCTCACAATTACATACTATGAAAACTAGTTCTGAATAGAAGTAATCTTAACCTCTGGACTACAAGGACAGCAATTCACCACAATTTCTCTGAACCCAGAAGCACTCACAATCCTATTGCTGTCTCCCATGCATCCTGTGGCAGCTGACTCTTTTAGCCATTTTTCACCAGCCCACTGCTTGCCAATAAATCACTGTGCTAATTCCTGTGATGCCTCCTGTGAAGTGCTTTTGGGAATTGTGGAAAAGATTCCTGGGCTGCATCTGAGAATTGCTGGTGAATGGCCGACGCCAGGTTGACATGATGAAGAAAGGTTAAGCTCTTCAGCTGAGCAGCCTCTTAGAAATGATTCATTGTGACTCCAGTTATCCCTTTCTATACAGCAAGTCTATCCTCTGCATCTGCCTGAATACATAAGGGAGTTGACATTTGTCTTGTGTGTGGCTCGTGTACTTAAGTTTTCCTCTCTTCTCATTACCCATGAAGGCTGATTACATTTCCTATGGAATATCACTGGTGATACATCACACTTCCAGGGCCATGTTCGTCTCTCCTCCCCCCACCCCATTCTAATAGGAACCTGTGGTTACTTCATCTTTTTCCTCTCTTGAATACCAACCCTCCCACAAGCCTGTGCGTTAGCCACCAGTTTCCCACCAAAGAAGAATATTGGGACTCCTACTGAAGCTCATTAATAGTAAATTATTTTCAGTTAGTGGAGACAATTTTCTCTGTGAAGTCTCTGAAGAGCCAGGCACAGGACAACAGAACACTGCCCCGCAATTGATTTGAATACAGTGGCTTGAAAAAAAAACTCAGACTTCAATAGTGAGCCATTAAGAACAGCTATTTGTACAATGCCTGTCTGAACACTGAGCATAGGAGGGAAGGTAGAATCTGTCTTTCCTGATCAGTTGATTATTCTTTTATTTGTTTGTTTCCCCACTAGATGGTCTTCAAGTAAACACTGGCAGCAGAGGTCTGCATTGGTAGTCCCAAGCTGTGTAAAAAGCTGTAAATCACAGAACTCACTCTTTATTGTATAAAGCAAGGGGTTTTGTTTGGTTGTTTTTTTGGTGTTTTTTTTTTTTGTGTGTGTGTGTGTTTTGTGTTATCCCTTAGTTACTGGACTGTTCTTACCTCAACCCGTGGGAGTTACATTCTTCCGATTCTCATCCCCAACCCTCTGGGAGTGGGGGGAGGAAGCTGGGGTGAGCGAGTGGGTGTGTGGTTCTGAGTTACCAGATGGGCTTAAACCATGACAGTTCGTAAGACAAAGTCAAGACATTTACTAGTATTTTTCAAGTCCCTCTTTCTGTCAGATGAAGTAAGAAATACCCAGCATAAGCAGATGCTGAACAGTTCAAGGGCATGCTTCTCTGTCCCTCATTGTACTCCTCTCACAGTTCTTTATGAGAGTCTTAGATTTTGACAGGCAACTGCTATTTGGGGGACTCACAAAGCGACTCAAGGGAATCTGGTATCTGAATCCACACTGGACTTCAAAAGCTGTAGGCCAAGCATTTAAAAATCTCTGAAGAGAATGCTTAACCAAAATACACAGACAGATTCTATGCCTACACATGTATATGTAATAAATACAGCACTGAAAAGGTCTACTTCATATCAAACAATAGTTTCTGGTTTGTGCTATAGAAGTGCATGCTCATTTTTGCTACCTCTGACTTCACCCAGTAGATACCATTAAGAAGCTGGAACAGACCTGGTTGGTTCAGGTCTGAACAAAAGTTCAGAATTTCTAAAGTATCTGTAAAAGTTTTTTTTAAACAAAAATATGTGCATATTTGTTCAATTAATTCTCCATATTGATTACGATATGAAACATTTTTGCTGGGGAGGGAAAGGAGGATTTAAAAGCTTTTCAGTTCAATTGCCTCAAATGTAAAAACTAGCACATGGCTTCCCTATGTTCTGTGAATGCCCCTGCTACTGCAGAGGGTATTTCGGAAAGCTAAGCTCTGGCAGCCTCAGTCCTGGTGAGGAACAGAAGGGCATCAAGATTGTGAGGAAGTGGGAAGTGCAAGACATCCTGGAGCATGGGAGGGTTACCTTGGAGTTACAGACGTGGAACCCAAGCCTGGGCTCCTTGAAACCTGTAGGCAGCCAGGATAAAAATCACACTGACTCAGTACTCAGGTTATCTGGGCTCTGGTGGTACATAAGCAGAAGCTGTATGTCTTCACAAAGCAGATCTCTGTGAAGCCCAGTCTTTCAATGAATGTGTCCAGAAAGTCCCTGAACACCTCTAAGCAGGACCTGCTATGAGAATGGAGCTGCTATTTTGTACATAGCTGCAGTTCAGAGGAGAAAAGGAAGAGAAAGAAACTGAGGAGTAGCTGGGGTCATTCTGTGAATCGGTCAAACACCACTGGCTGTTGGGTCGGTCTGGGGCAGAGGGCAATGCCTGACATGTACACACCAGGTGCAAGGTGTTACTACACAGGTGGTACTGCTCCTGGTTGGGACAAGAGAGGGGGAAAAAAGAGGGATCATGGTTACTACTACAGTGCTTTCACTAGCCACTACATAGTCATGCTTTACTATGACATCTGAAGAAAGGCGCAGAAGCCAAACCCATGAACATTTAATCTATTACAAAAATATTAATTTTGCACTCATTTGACCAAATGAGAGAAAAATACCCAGAGCTGGAGAACACAGTTTATTAACAGGAAACCGATCCTCTGCTAGTTACAGTCAGAAGCAGCTTTGCATTGCTTTTTCTGCAGAGAAGCTGCTGCTGGGACTTTGCCAGTTCAGCAGTTAAAGGTAATCTCAAAGAATGCCTCGGCAAATTTTAAAGTGCTCAGGCTAAAGAACAACAACGTGTTCAGGGACTGAACTGATAGTTTTGAGTAATACTAGCAGCAAGCACCACTTCAGAATTATTCTGCTTTAAGTCACCTGTTCCAGAACCAAGCCAGCTTCAATAACTAAAGCAGACCTAAAAGTATTTGATTTGATCTTCATCTAGATAAGGAAAAGTGCAATAAACCTGGCAACAAAATGGAAAACGATGTTGCTATGTTGTTTTTTCTATATACTAACAAGATGCTAAGAGTGTGTATTGACACAACACAACAGTCAATACAATCTAACTCTTCACTGTCAGATCCATTCCTTTTACTATTTGGAAAAGAAGAGACACGGGTCATCTGAGTAATCCGAGTAATCCCAAAGTCTCTAAAGATGGTGCCACAATACACTTCCCTTCCTCTTCACAGCAGCCAATACATTTCCTCTCACTTCATTTAACAGACTCTTAGAAATGTGCAGCTCTCACTCCAGAAGCGTGCAAGTAATTCACACAAAGGCAAGAATAAAACCTTTCTTACCTATTCCCCTCTTGTATTTTTAACATCATAGCTGTCAAAATGTAGCAAATCAATTTTGCCTCCCTTACAGTCTCCACACTGCTTTTTCAGGGTATTTTTAGTTGTTCTGATTAAAAATTTACCTCTTTAAGTACCACTGAGGACACAGTGCATTTCTTGATTACAGTTTTGTATACTTTTTTCAGCCTACCTATGTATCTTTCTTACAACAGAAGATGTGGAGGCATATCCTTCCTTCCCTTCTCTTTCAAACAGAAATGAAATTTTAGTACCAAAATTTAAGAAATCAGGACTTTCTGTCCTCTTCATCATGAACAACACATGCCTATTCTACCACATATTCTACCATGTTTAATTAGCCAATATCTTCTCTATTATTTTGGATGCGCATGCTTTCATTACTGGAATTCCATGTTTGTGTGGTTGCAATGCTTACCTGAACATCTCAGAAATGCAAGACACTGCTCTTACTGTGATTTTCTGCATGGCAGTAGTTTAGACTTACTTATCCATGGTGGGCAGAGACCTTTCTACCTTCTGATTGCTATTCAGCCGGACTTTCTTTTTCCCTGTGAACCTGTTTCCTTTCTGAAACTGGAGAAGTCTTGACCAGTGAAAGGGATATTGCTTTCTGATTTAACTTCTAAAGGTCATTCATATTGATTAAACAGCTCAGATAAGGTGAGCTGTAGAAGGCCTGAAGTAGAGACACAGAGAGTACAACAGGCATTGCAAAAAGTAAGGAAAAAACCTCAGATTTTTTCCTCCCTTCAGTATCAGTATAGAATGTTGCAAATTGAAAAATGTCAGCCACAGATCCTCACTCATTTTATATTTGTACAGCAATGCTTAAAGGTCCTTAAAGATCTCCAAGGGCTGCAAAGAAATAATTCAGTCAGTTAGCAGAAACAGTGCCTGGTAACATTGACTCATGCAACAGATGACAACTCAAGGCAAGTCACAGTGAACTGATTTTACAGACCATGCACAGAAAAATATATTCCACAACCAAAGGTATGAAAATCAAAATGATTGTAGCTGATGCATCAAGCAAAGAGAGCTTAAATCCATGAGATAGGCTGTGGAAAACTTTTTGCTCACTGCAAAGGGACATTTCTTCTCTATTCTGCCTGCCTTACACATACCCCAACACCTCTTCTTGCCATAACTGCCACAGTTTCACTCAGTTTTCTTGGTGTTTCAGCAAAACTACCAGTTTTTTTTGTTTTCATATCTGCTTATTTATTCTTCATATACCTGAATAATGATGTGCTGCAGCCATGTTTTGCGTTATTCATCAGGACAAGCTTGATACAATATTTACATTCCAAGAATATCCTAAAAATCAGGTGACAGTAGGTCTTACCTTCCCAGTTGCATTTGATTGTGTAGGTCTATGATGGCCTTTTATGCTGCAATGGGTGATGGGAATGGATCAGCAGCTGACAGGATTATCCTCTGACCTGTTTAGTCTCATGTACTACTCGCTCCCCAGGATGCATGTTCTGAATGCAAGAGCCACATCTTGCACAGATGATGCTCCTCTCTAGCTCAAGAATCCCCTGTTCCCATATTTCCCAGTCTGACTATGGAACTAAACCCCCTGAGCAGCCACCTAATGTCCCAAATGTTGTTCAGCAGCAGAGATCCACACATCTCCTCATGTGTTACCTTGTGCTGACACACATCTGTAATGTAGAGAGGCATGTAGGTATTGCAGACACCTGAAAAGTCCATGTCCTCCTTTTAATTTTACACTTTTGATTCAAAAAAAGAGTGTTAGGAGCAGGTGGACCTGCTTGGAATCGCTGGGATGAAAGTAAAGTGATGAAGTTCTTGTGGATCAGAGGGCTATTGCTAAGCATCCCTACCTACAGTTATCCTGGTTTCCAGAAACACTTTACAAAAAAAGCTACCTACGTTGACTTACCTGCTAAATCTCAGTTCTCTGCTTGGAAAAGAGAACATGGACCTCCCATGTGAAGACAGGCTGAGAAAGCTGGGGCTGTTCAGCCTGGAGAAGAGAAGGCTGCGTGAAGACCTCATAGCAGCCTTCCAGTATCTGAAGGGGGCCTCTTTATTAGGGACTGCAGTGACAGGACAAGGGGTAACAGGTTAAAACTTAAGCTTAAAGGAGAAGTTTAGATTGGATATAAGGAAGAAGTTCTTTACTGTTAGGGTGGTGAGGCACTGGAATGGGTTGGCCAGGGAGGTTGTGTTTACTTCATCTCTAGAGGTGCTCAAGGCCAGGTTGGACAGAGCCTTGGGTGACATGGTTTAGTGTGAGGCAGGGGGGTTGGAACTAAATGATCTTAAGGTCCTTTCCAACCATAAACTGTGCTATGATTCCTTTGCTCTGCGAGGTCTACCTGTTGTTCTAGTGAACAGGAATTCAGAGGAATCAGAAAATTCAAGAAAGTTAAATACAGAGATTTAACTTCAGTCTGCATGTCCTGACTACTGCTAGACCATTATTTTCTAATAGGAAATGCTCATTTTTCTGCCTCAAAGACGTGACCACAGCATGAAAAAGCTTGCTGCTTGAAACATGCTACAGCTGATGTAGCCCCACTAGGCTGGCATTCATTAATTTCAGCTGCAAGGAAAATAAAAACATCTGCAGACTAAACTGAGCCAAAAAGTTTATCTTCTGGAAAGCCTTCTTCACTCATCATTGGGTTTGCCTCAGTGTTGTGTCTTGTTTAGTTAAGTTTACTTTTTATGCATTTGGGCTGGAACAGTTCTTAATTACCCTAGCATAGTAACTCGGCCTTCTAAATTTGTGCTTTTCAGCAAGGAGACTCCTTCCTGCTGTTTCTTTTAATTGCCTGTGCTTTCCCGGAAGATGTGCCAACATTGTCGCATTACAAAGTAGATAATCAAGATTTTTTTTTTTTTTTCCAAGACAACTCTTCCTCATTTAAACAATTACTTGTCTTATGCTTTTTTCCCATCCTTTCCTTTTCCCTCTAGAGGAATACATTTTCGCTGCTAATCACACTGTAATTGTAATGTAATGGATCATGATTATCAGTCCGAAGCCCAGTGTAATCTTCAAAGACTTCTAAACTACACAGAAGTCTAGGAAGTAACCACACAGTATCACATAGCAGCTTCTATAAAGGAACTTAATTAAAAGACCTCTTTCTCTGTTCTGAATTAGTTTCATTTGTATAGAATTTTTCCGTTTCCCAATCTTTATAGTATTGTAACTAAGAAAAGTATTTTAAGAAGGAAAACAAGAATGCCAAATGTCCTAATTCCTCATGGAACTAGTATTTTTAAAGGGTTAAAAAAGTCCGAATTTTAAATTCTAGAAGTGATTAATTACAGGCATGAACTTAGGAAGCTTCCTGTACGTAACTAACATTCAAGACAGCAGCATTGCAGGTATTCCTAACCCATGCACTTTTCTCCCATCCTCCACAGCAGATTTACTACAAATTCAAGATAATGATTACAAGTATCTGGATCTGTAACATACACATCTGTAACAACACTGAGGATTTCTTCTGTTAATTTCTGTGCCCAGCGGCTTTTCTGCAACACTGAATTAGAGAAGCCTCGGTACCGTTCCTGTAACAAGACAATTATCTTGGAATTAAGACTAAGAACACTTTTCAGAGACTCAGTCTTCCAAAGACTTCAGAGAACATTCAGAATTACTTAGCATGGCTTACATTATCAGTCCACAAAAGTTATATACCTACATCACTGTGTTCTAAGAAGTAAGGTCATTATGTTACAGTCTTTACCTATAATTATATTTTAATGAGGTAGATAATATCCTTGGAATTACTGTTTTTAATGAGACATTTTAAAAGATTTCTTTTACTGTTGTAAACTAAGAGGCCTACAACATCACTTATCAACAATCCATTAGTGTCACCAACTAGAAGGTGAGAAATGTTTCCTGAATGTTTGCTAAGTGATGGTTTAATGGCTTTAGAGGACAATGCTAGTTAAATACTAAGTTTGTGCAACAATTCTCCACAAGCAATCATCCTTCCCATCTATTTTCAGAAATCACAGAGGGAACCAGGGTTGTATTCCTTGTGGAAGAAGAAACGATCTTGTACTGAACAACTGCCACCCCTGGTATATGGTTCAGCATATGTCGCAGCATATCAAAGGAGAAAACGCATACAGCAGAAATCCAGAACAGTGAATCCTGACCCTACCTCAACACTCTACTAGTATGGAAGATAATATTCTCAGTAAAGAAGAGAAGAGTGACCCATGAGCTGAGTTGTGACTGATATAAGACTGAAAAACACGATACTGTTTTTAAGTAAAAATACTTCTTGAAAGTGTTGTTAAGTTTTTTTTAGAGCTAAAAAATGAAATGTGCAAACACTGTGAGAACTAAAGTAATTATATTCTGATCACAAGAAAAATGTAGTAATGTACTTACTTTGGATGGGTAAATTCATCCAGTAGGACAATCTTTTCTATCAGTTCTCCACCAATGGTTCGAGCCAATTCATAGAAATCATTCTTGGAGTATGTCTCAGAAGGTAGCCAAAAGGAGATGTCATTGATCAAAGGTGGATATTTGCTGAGTGGCTAAAAGAAAATCAACACCATACTTTTGTAAGTGGTTAGACTTGGTAGGTATACCTAGAACTGTTTTAAACTTGTGTAACATACATAACACACATTTTAGAATCTTTGTGAAATGCTTTTTGAAAAGCAAAGTGACCTGATAAACAACTGAGATGCAAGATTTTATACTAGGAAATGTCTTTGAAAGATCCTGTCATAATCAGTTTGATTAATTCATACAGAAGAAAAACTGGTTTTGCTAAAATCAGCATTTATGAGCCTGAATACACTTTTGGATCAGAGCTGTTTAAGAAGAAAAGATCATTTTAACATGATTATTCACTCAGTGAATTTATATGTATTTTATATAATTCATATACACCATTATATCTTTATTATCTGTACTGTCCAATTTCTAAGATGGTATTATCAATAGACAACTTCTTATTAATATGTTACAGTAAGAAACACACTTAGGCTTAAGAAGAGGGATCAATTCGCTTCGCAGTGGGTTTTATAGATATCCAAACATCTACAACAACAAAAAGTATTGCTGTTAGCATAATTATTAATTCCACAAGTACCACAGCAGACTTTTAAAAATAAAGGGGCATCTTTGCTGCAGACAGAAAGACCTCATCTTGTGGTCAGAACAGGGTAACTTGTTATTTGCAAAAACAGGAAGAGAAAGAGAAACAAAACTTAGTAATCATTAATTTTTCATTTTTGATGAAACTTTCTTGGAGTCAATGGGTTTCAGATCTCGCCTTTGCTGAGACATTTCCCCCGTCTGAAGATAGGAAAATGGTAATGCTCTCTTTTCATGCCCTTCATGTCATGCAGTATCTTACTTCTGCCTTCCACTAATGCACTGCACTTGAATAAATATTTTTGCACAAGACTTTTGGGGTCTGCAGGAGAAAACATCTTTTCTTATTCTGCTTGTATATATAGGATAGCTAACGTATGCACTGTGCTCTACAGTATAGTATCTTCCTCAAAAACTTACTCCATGCCTGCAAATGTTTTATGGTGGAGCAGTCAAATCCTAAGTGAATACTGCTAAAAGCAATAAACCTGTTAAAAAGGTAAATTTACAGCATGCTGATTTACTCAAATCCTGTTCTGTACAGTGTAAACCAGTCAATAAATATTTGCTAAGGAATACAGTGCAAGTCTTAAATTAATAACCCCCCAGTGAATAAAACTGTGAATCACAAAGATTATCCAACTTGTTAAAAGAATAAACTCATCAATGAATGTACATCCTGTACATCAAGTCCAAAAACCCTTCATACAATAAATCCATCACACGAAAGCTTTTGATAAAACACTAATGAATTAAATGTAAACACCTCTGCTAAATAAAAGTCACAGCTGCAAATGCTGGAGACAATCCTCAGTCAACAACCTGATACATGTATTTTACATGTTTAAGTAACACAATAATATCCTAAACCCTGAAAGGAGCACCGTACCCACAATTCACAGTATGTGAGTATTTGCTATCAATTTCAAAAGAAGCAGGATTATGTCAGGCACATGAAAAGAGCACTCTTTTCTCCACTTCAAATAAGATGCACACAAGCACACAATGTGGTCTGATCTAGTACCTGGAACACACATTATCATTGCCATTAAATCTGATATGAGCAAAGTTATTCAAAGATGTAATAAACTGTAGGTTCCGTTCCCAAGCAACCTCCCAGATTATAAAGTCTATAAGAAAACTGCTTCTTTGACTCAATTCATGGTGCTACTAGCCTAGATACAGAATTGTACTTTTGTTTGTGCACACGTGTGTATGCTTGAGTGTGTTACAAAGAGTGGAAGGAAAAATGCTTAAAACAGTAACTTTTTTATTACTAGGGTACTAACCTTTTCTCAGAGCTTTGTAATACAGAAAAATCTTTATGGTAAAAGGCAAGGCAATAATCCTATATTATACTCTCCCTTCACCACCTGGCTGCAGTCAATATCATTGCAGTAAGTATTATATCAACACTAAAGTTAGTATAAGGATAAAATTCTTTGTTCTCAAACATATTGATCTGTTTGGTGTAGAGCTCCATAATTATTTATTACCTACATGTAAAAGATGAAAAGGATAGGGCACATCTCCACCTGGCAGGTTAAAAAGAAGTTACCAAGTTTGCATTCAGGCACTCCTGCAAATACACACTGTGGTCCAACAGATCCCACTGCCACCACTCTCCTCGTTTCTAAACTTTCATGACCTTTAACAACAGAGTGGTCTAAACTCCATTTAATTGGGCTTTAGACTCTAAATTGGAGAGGCATACATTTGATGGCTGGACCACTAAGTGGGTAAGGAATTGGCTGGATGGTTGCACTCAGGCAGTGGTCGGTGGCTTGATGTCCAGGTGGAGACCAGTGACAAGTGGCATCCCTCAGGGGTTGGCATTGGGACTGGCACTGTTCAACATCTTTGTCACTGACATGGACAGTGGGATTGAGTGCACCCTCAGTGAGTTTGCTGATGACACTGACCTGTGTGGTGAGGTCAACACACTGGAGGGAAGGGATGCTATCCAGAGGGACCTGGACAGGCTTGAGAGGTGGGACAATGCCAACCACAGGAAGTTCAGCAAGGCCAAGTGCAAGGTCCTGCACATAGGTTGGGGCATTCCCAAGCACAGATACAACTGAACAGAGGGCTGGAGCACCTCTGTTATGAAGGCAGGATGAGAGAGCTGGGGTTGCTCAGTCTGGAGAAGGCTTCAGAGAGACCTTAGAGCAGCTTCCAGTGCCTAAATGGGGCCTATAAGAAATCTGAAGAGGGACTTTTTACAAGGGCTTGTAGTGGCAGGACAAGGGGGAATGGCTTTAAAGTGAAAGAGGGCAAATTCAGATTAGATATTAGGAAGAAATTCTTTACTGTGAGGGTGGTGAGACACTGGACTAGGTTGCCCAGAGAAACAGTGCCTGTCCCACCTCTGGAAGTGTACAAGGTCAGGTTGGATAGAGCTTGGAGCAATCAGGTCTAGTGGAATGTGTCCTGGCCCATGGCAGGAGGGTTGGAACTGGATGGTCTTTACAGTTCCTTTCAACACTAACCATTCTATTACCCTATGACTTTGATTCCTTCCCAAGTTCAAGGCAAACAACAGCCCTGAAGATTGTTCCCTTATGAATTTACAGATATTTTAGAGGCTCCCCTTGAAAGCAATGTGTTCTTCCCACTACATTTTCTGCTTTGCTGCTGCTTCCAGCTACCACTTCAGGTACGTCCTCCTCTTGACTTAGGTGTGCTCCAGCACAATGCTCAAAGACGCTAACAGAACACTGGCTCTGCTGCCTGTATGCTGGCCAGCTCCTTGCACACTGCCAGAGCCTGGAAGCCCCATGGTCCTCCTTCCACTGCCTGACCACCCCCTTAGGTTTCCGGGGAACTGAAAAGAGGTTTAGGGGAAGGTAGGACTGATCCCACCTGCAGAGTGCTGCTGTGAGGCACTGGCCAGGCCTGGTGCACAGCACTGCCAATGCACCAATAACCCTGCACCACTTTCTTAGTACCATCAGAGCTTTGTCACCACAGCAGTACTTTAAATGTTCTGTTTGCTTTCTATTTCAAACACTGAAGTCTTTGACATTTTTCAAGAGCCTTGGAAAACAAGAGTGCTTTCCCAGTACTTACACTATGTATAGGACTCCACTGAGCCCATGTTGTAGAGAACACTGCAGATAATGACATCGCATTTTTCAATCACCCAACGTGAAAGCATTTAGGAGTACTGAATTACTATCATTTATTAAAATAATAAAATGGAAGCTTATGATGGTCCACCTTCCATGGTACATGTTTACTAGTCATTAGTCACATTTCATCCTCTAGTTAATAAATAAGCCAAGTACTTACTAAAACAGAAGCTTTTTTTCTCTCAGGGTGCTAACTTTGGTATGGGAATGAGTAGCTGGACATCAGTGCTGTACCCCACTCTGCCAGCCTGCCTCACCCATGCCTAGATGTACCTAAGGAGTGCATCACTGAAAAGGGCTATGACTCTTTATAATAGCTTAGGGCATTCCTCATCCCTAGCACTTTGTACTACCACTCTACCTTTCTGTCCAAGGTTACTGCCTTTGCACCAGCTGATTAAACACATGCCATATGTACATAGATACACATATATGGTCTAGAATTCAGCTCTCCAAACCAAAGCAAATGGACCAGTTTGGGATTGATGCACTGCTCTGTCTCCCTATCTTCCTGCAGGGAATGGCAGAAGAGCATTAGCCTCCAGTGGTGCTTTGAACTTCTCAGAATGAACACACAACTAAGATCAGCCCTTTTTGGACAGCAGCCCAGTCCCCCCAGCAGAGCTCTTCACCTCTGCAAGCTCACATACAGTTACAGGGAACATCATGTGTCCATGGGAATATCATGAGCTCCCTGGATTTCAGGTATGCTGCTTGTACACGGACCATTTTGAGTGGAAGAGGGTTTTTTGCACACGGGTGAGAATGCTCTGTCCTTGGTTTGAATATCATGTGGATGCTTTTGAGTGTTCCAAGTAGCTTCAAATCATTAATTCATTCAATGTGGAAAGGGAAGTGCCCTTCACTATTTCTCACAGAAGCAACGGGAAAACAGGAGAGAGCAAGGGAGGCATCAGGTTTCAAATGAATAAAGGGTGCATACCACAACTAAGGACCAACTGTTACATGGAACCAAAAGGAACTAAACAAACTCATGGAGGACAGATCCTCTAGTCACTTTTAAACAGAGCGATCCAATTGTATTTTTGGTTCAACAGCTCTCTTATGGCTTTAAGCAGGGTCAGTAAATGTAGAGAAGGGTTATATTGTTTTCATATTGAATGTGCTGTGCTTCAAGCACTTGCTCTTTACCATCGCTGAATGTTTACATATAGCATAACAGGTCTTTAACCAAGCTGCTTCTTTCATAGCATTCTGGAAATGACAATATTACCAAATCAAATCTCCTTTCTTTTTCTAGTTTAGTGATTTCTTATCTTGAAGTAAGTATGAAGGACAGCATAAAGATGTTGAGCTACTGAAGAGAAATGGGTGAACACCACATTAGATAAACTCCTCTTATGTCTGGCAGCAGTACTATGCAATCAAGTCTTCTAGCGGTTCTAGGGCTGGGGAAAGGGAAAGAAGTGGCCAAACATTCCCACAGCCACCACCCTTTTCCTCCCTTTCTACTTTCTAACCCACCTGGTTCTTTTTCATTCCTAAAGGTTTTAATTTGTCCTGGTTGATGGAAACATTTGACTTAGGCACCCCTGGTTCTGACCCTGCTCTTCTGTTTGAGACAAGAACCCAAGTGAAAGCTACCAGCAGCCACAAAGAAGCATTTGCCTGCAGATACTACAGCTGACTAGACTGGCCAATACACACTCATTGGTGAAATCAATCACCACCCCAGTTTCCACTCCAACTAGTGCAGATCACAGCTCTTCGTGGGGGTGAAAAAGGAGGGAGGTGATGTCACACTCCCCTTTAGAGATCAACACTTTGAAGAAAACCATGTGTTTGGCAGAAGGCTTGCTTGTTTGTCATCAGCAATCTGCACAACTAAAAGAGCACTGGGTGATAAGTAATTGCTGTTCCTCATCTTGGCTTTATCTCTCTCATCCCTGGGAAAAACAGTCATAAAGTATGGAAATACAGGAAGTATTTGTGGAAAATATAAGAAAGAAAAATCTTATCAAGAACCATAGTAAATGAAACTGTTCTCAAAGATGAAACACCCATTCTAGATCCAGGTTAAGCAGGAAGGTGCAATGGGGCACAGACTGTCTTTCTCAGTAAGTCTCAGCCTTCAACGTGGGATGAAGGAGCTGCAGCTCCTTGGCTGGGGGGCAAATCTGTGGACCAGTTCCCCCTCTGCTGTGTGGTGCATGCCACCATCTGAGCTCCATCCCCTTCCCACCTATGCTAAGTCCTATGAGGTCTCGTTGAAGACAAGAGTTTCTCTCTTGAGCCTTATTACATGTGGCCTGAAGGTAGAAAACCAGGAGTTAAATTGCTTATGTTCTGCCTAAATGGTCACTTGTAGCTCTTCATACCGTATCATTTAATCACCTTTTCCAATGCTAGCGAAGCACCTTTGAATAGAAAAAAAACCCCTGAAGACTTATCCCACATGCACACACACACACGCACATGCATAAAAACAAATATGACCTTTCTTGCATGCTAAAATTTACAGCTTCTTATAGAGTAGCCTGCCTGACAAAGGAAAGTCACTAGCTAATATGACACTGAAAAATTAAGATGCATAATAGCCAATGAAAAGATGAAACTTCTTAGATAAGCTACTCTACCTTTTCCAAGCACCAGGAAGAATGCAAGAGAGGACTGGTGTTGTGGCAGAATGAGTGAGTAGAAAGCTTGTCATTAAATGTTCCTATGAAGACTGGCTCAGGGAGCTGGGGTTGTTCAGCCTGAAAAAGAGAAGGCTCCAGGGAGAACAGCTAATCCTAACCCTACAGAAGGCACTGCTTGATGCATGCATTAAGTTTTTGCCATGCCCAGAAGTCAGGTTTCCTCCTTTCTGATGGTTTGGTTTGTATGTTTTTTTTCATTATGCTTAATAATAAAGCTGAGGTAAATAGCTCAGTGGGGTAAAATACTGCACACATCAACAATTCAGATTTAGATTCATATCTAAATAAAGAATGCAAGCATTTGGAAAGAGACTGCAGCAATATGAAGACGTATTTCTTTCAAACAATGGAAACAAATTGCATCCAACATTTTATTTCAACTTAGATGAAAAATCTCATATAAAGCACTGCTGATTATTTTTCCTTTTTTGCTCATTAAATCCATCATTTCAGAGAGTTACTGCTTAAATAGCAGAATCTCCAGAACACCTGAATATTACTTACACCAAAATAAGCTGGCATCACAAATCTTACAGGCACATGCAACACCTGGAAAAGTCCTTCTTCCCACCTAGCAAGCTGGTTTTCTATTTTCTCTCTCCCTTCTAAAAAGCACAGAGATTTCCAAGTCAATGGCAATCACACTTTATATTCCTTGGCCAGGTACAGCTCCACATAATGCCCTGGACATTGCTATACTACAAGGGAATGTTCTCATCTTTCTACACTTCCCAGGCTTATAAGCCAATCTGTATCATCTAGAAAACACTGCTGTAGATACTGTATCATAAAAAATCTATGCTCCCTAGGAAATGAAAATATCTCAATTGCCCATACAACAATATACCTAAGGAGATAACTGGTGGTTTTGAAACATTCTTCATGATTTTCAGCGCCACAAAAATAGCTGGGTTTCCTTCTTCAATTGGGGAAACTGCCCAAGTTGCAATGATTCTTGGTCAAATCCATTACTTTGGTTTCCAGAAGTAGTCAACTTTACTTTTTTCCCCCCTTAAGTACTAAATTTATACTAATCACAACCTTCACAGTGCAAAACCAGTAATACAAAACTAGGATAGTGTAGCAAATTATAAACAGTGTTTAATTTTAAAGAACAGTAAGTAAGCTAAAAAGAAACAGAAATTAGAGGCTCCACTTGTCCAATACTCACAAGAAGGAGAAAAGCCTTTAATTTTTCCTTTCAGGCAGAGTCTTGAGCATTCCTAAAGCCATACTACTCTTCTTAAAGCGTAACAATGCTTAGAAACAGAAAACTACAGAGAAGCCGTAAGCCAAGAACAAAGCACAAAACGTACACTCAGGATTTAAGTACACAACTGCAAAATGTAAAGCACATTTAAATCTCTACAAACCAAATACTTGTGCAGAGCAGGTAACTTCTTTAATGCCTTTTCTTATTTTGCAAGAATCAGAAAATATGTTCACCATTGCTGATTTAGGAGAACAGGTTACACGTACTAATAATTATGCAAACTGGATTTAACATGTAAGCAGGCGGATGCAAGCAATCCTCAAACGAAGTGATTTCTTCCCATTATTCATTTTTAGAAAATTGGAAAAACAAATCCTCTGCAGCATATGCACCCCAAAGCATTACTTACTTGTCACATTTTGGTTTAGGCTGTCACTACTATGGAACATGTGTGTCTCACACTAGCAAGATGAAGGAAATTGAGGACGGATATGATACAAATAATATGGTTCTTCCCAACTGTGCCTTCTGTTGTTTGGCTATTCTTTGCAGCCTAATTCATATTCTGATCAGAGAAGTGGTAGCTGAAAATCAGGGAGTTTTTATTAACACCATGTACTTCAAAAGGTGCTCCTGTTCACGCATACACACACATGCACCCAGGCTGTTCTCTCCAGCCCTCATTTCCCAGGGATACTCTACAGCTGAGCTGCAATGGCTAATCAGGATGACTGTAGGGGTTTAGGCATGCTTTTAGAGACCACTTTATCAAAAGCTCTTTGTAAAATGTACCTTCTGCCTGCAAAACATTATCATAAATGTTAAACGAGCTATCAAATAAACTCATCTACAACAAAACCCATGCTTCTATCCAAAACTGGTAAAAAAGAATTAGAGTGTATTTCCTACTGGTTTCAAGTTCTCTCCCCCTGCCCCCATGTATATACAGATGAACACAAACTTGTACCTCTGAAGACACACACTTGCACAGTACAAGTGCTGAGGCATATTTTAAACAGGAATTTATTCTTATATCAAATGCATAATGTACACTCACAAAGATGTATTTAACCTTCCTTGACATGCTTGTGAGCTGGGCTGATGCCAACCTCATGAAGTTTAACCATGCCAAGTGCAAGGTCCTAACCTGGGTCAGAGCAATCCCAGACACAGCTACAGGTTGGGCAAAGAGGAGATTGAGAGCAGCCCTGCAGAGAAGGACTTGGGAGTGGTGGTTGATGAGAAAATGAACATGAGCCGACTGCAGTGTGCACTTGCAGCCCAGAAAGCAACCATATCCTGGGCTGCATCAAAAGAAGCGTGACCAGCAGGTTGAAGGAGGTGATCCTGCCCTTCTACCCTGCTCTTGTGAGACCCTACCTGCAGTATTGTGTGCACTTCTAGTGTCTTCAACATCAGAAGGACATGGAGCTGTTGGAACAAGTCCAGAGGAGGGNATCCTGCCCTCCTGCTCTTGTGAGACCCTACCTGCAGTATTGTGTGCACTTCTAGTGTCTTCAACATCAGAAGGACATGGAGCTGTTGGAACAAGTCCAGAGGAGGGCCACGAGGATGATCAG